>LQNS02278096.1:29366844-29381594 GCA_001587735.2 Parhyale hawaiensis | reverse complement strand
AGGTCTCATCCGCCTTTAGAGTGGCATTTCCTCCAACTCAGGGGCTACCCAGAGCCCCGAACCCAAGGCCAGCTCATACAAACAAAGTGGCGTCCGGTGGCCGGACAATGGGGGCGGCCTGATAACGCGCAGACCACGCGCTTATAACGTGCAACAGCAATGCACGTATTACCAAGTGAGCTTAGGTCAACATTTTCCTACCTTTCTTGACCACACGGTCGTGTTTTCGACGGCGCGGCAATACATTCAATCACATTAAACGACTGGCTTGAAGAGCAACTCCAAAAATGACTGACAAGTAAAGGAAACTCGATAATTTTCTGTTCCCCCAGAGGTAGTGCAAAGGGTTCGAACATTATTTCATCTACGAACATAAACACAACTGTGTCCACAAAACGGCGATAAAATGTTTACCGTTAACTCAATATTCTCCACAAGTGTCGCTACTGAATATAAACTTCACCACAGTAGCGACACTTGTGGAGAATATTGAGTTGACGGTAAACATTTTATCGCCGTTTTGTAAATGAATAAATAAATGAAATTATAATTATATATATATATGTATTAAATATACTGCTTAAAGCAAATTAAGGCTAATTGAAGATTTTAAAGTTATTTTAATCAGTGAAGTGGCCTTTATGTTTGCAGTGATATGTTTTCTGGGCGTTTGTGTGCCTGATTCTATTGTGAAGAGAAGGTACCAGTGTGGTTAGAGCGGTTCACGGTTAGAAATACCGAGTTCTGTGCAATTAATTATTTTTCTGAGGCCACGATAAAAGGCTTCGTTAAAGGCTTGTTTGTAAATTAAGCCGTGACTTATTTTGAAAATTTGCATTGCAGGGGAATCAGAGGGATGGCAACGATTTCGAAAACAGCTAGCACGGGCCAATTATGCTAGAGAATTTACCTTGAACGAAATGACGTTTGGTGCAATTGCGTAGATCCTGAGGTTGGCTCTCAGGCTGGAGATGGCTCGCTGGTGGGCGTTTATCTCAGGAATGTCAGCCTTAATTTTAGCCCTGTAGTGGTACAGGTACTGCAGAGGGTACTGTGCCCCTGTGCACAGACCTGCACAACGAATATCCAGTCACTGGTACATATGGGGTTATTATGTTAGCAAGCCTACCTATCTCAGACTACTACTTTCCATACAAGGCAACTACCATATACGTAATAATACAGGTCTTGGAATAACGTGGAAGACTTTAACTTGTCAATGCATAAAGTTAATATTTGTTTTTCATAAGAATAGGAATAATACGAACCTCCAAGAAAATGAACAGTGGGCGTTTCTTGGTTCAAGAGGCAATATTTTGAAAGGGAGTACAGAAAGTTTCAGGAAGAGTGTGGGTCATCAAATATCTCAAATGAATCCCCTGTCCTGAATAGCAACAATAGTATACCATGTGACAACATAAGTTCAACGGGTCAGCTAATTTAAAATAAACATTCTTGACTGTAGAATGTTGTCATCTTTTTGCCAGTCAATCTTTCGCTATAAAATTCGATATAGCAAGAGTGTTTTGAAAGTGTGCTCATATAGAATATACCGTACCGCGAGTAAAATAGAGAAAAAAACTGTACCTAATCTATTTGTCACATCGATGCTATGTCCAAATTACTTAGGGCACAGCACCCTGATGTTTCCATTCTTAATACCAACATAGGAGTAATACTTCAATGCTAATATATGAGAGATTTACCATTTGAACTGAGGAGTTTCACTAGTACTGTGCCTGCATGTTACAAAGGCGATAATAGTGGCACTATTTTTCGTTAAGGCCTCCATTCGCACATGCGCCACGCCACACCACGCGGCGCAACACGTTTGCTTATAGACAAGACTCGACACTCGGCATCACAAGGCGCCGCAACAGAGATATGGCTCAGTGTTAATTAGCGAAACAAAACGTATGTTATTAGAATGGGCATAATTACATGAAAAACAATCCTTATTTTCTGTTACTATTAGTAACTGTGCATTAATAAAATCGCCAGCATAAAATATGTTTGCAGTGACTGGCTCAGCGGTTAGCGGGCACTAATAAATATTTATATATATATATATATAAAAAACGAAACAAAACATAAGATTCAATTTTGTTACTAGCATGCGCATAATTACATGAAAAGCAATCCTTATTTTTTGTTATAAATTTATCATATTGATCAGCAGTATTTGTCTACTAAAGGTCACAATTCGATATAAAAAATACATATTGAGGTAGAATGAATCATTCTAAGACTTTTTCATGAAGAACATTTCCGTCGGAAAGGCTATGTTTCTGAGATACTTCAATTTGAAGTTTCTATTTTTTTCTATTGAAAAAAGGTTAGGTTACGTATGACTAGGTGAGGTTAGATTTGGTTCCTATGGGGTCGTTAGCAAGCCTCCTATAACACCGGTTATTTTTCTAGTACAAAAACGATGAAAGGTTCAATGTCAAATAACTCGATAACTATTTCTCTCGAAAACGTTATTCATTAAAAAAAATCTTAGACTGCTTCATTTTACCTAAAACTGTATACATATATCTTATATTACAATTGTGACTTTTTGTAGAAAATTACCTGGTCAGCTAAAGAAGAAGCACTAGCGTGTGCTGTGGCATGGAGCACGTGCGAACGACCTTTCAACACGTGTTGCGGGGTGTGGTGTGGCGCATGCTCGTACGGTCCTAGCGCCGCGTCCACAAGATCCAACTTTTCGTCGAAGTTTGTGATCGCGGAACGATTTTACTCGACAAACACACGCGACGAGCCTTCGAAGTTTGTGATTTTTGTTTGCCAGCAGTGCTGGAAATCTTTGAGCACGATCACGCGAAGTTGTTCAAACATAAAGTTCACAAATTATATTTCGCTCTGTTAATATGTGAATGTTTTAATTATATTGTTTAGTAATTAAAGCATCATTTTGCATTTAAATTTACCCGCATAGCGAGTTTTGTTTAATTCGAATTTCTGTACAGCAGGAAGCATTTGGCCAATTATTAATAACTGTAGCATATTCCTCAAGTTACGTCTGTACCTTCTTCTTTTCATTAGTAAAAGCTTCAATGGAGCAAGAGTTACGTTTTAATGAAAGAAATGGATGTACACAGTGTGAATTGCAATAGAAATTGAAGAAATTTATAAATAAAAAATGAGAAATTATTGTTCTATCGTCTGCATTTCTGCAGTTGAAGGGATGCCAGTGAGTGAATTTTTAGCTGTTCTTTTCGCCAGTATGTGTAAAGTTTTACCCGCCAATTAGCATCTACTACTAAAATAACTAAAATAAATATTTGACCGATAAAGTGAGGGTGCATGGAATATCGATTAATAGTAATGGAATGCTGAATTCGCGTAAAGTGATCTTGAAGTGTTCGTGGCTTCTGTTTTTGATGCCGTTGGGACAAGGAAGCAAACGAAGTGTTTGTGTTTTTGGTAGTCGATTCTTGTGTTTGTGATCGATGCAGTGATGGATCGTGTAGACGCGGCTTATGAGTAAACGCCGGTTAGACAGAGTTGATGCGAAAAATTACAATGAGAATACGAAATACACTTTACAGAACACTATAAACTAGGACAAACTGTTATGAATGTCGAAACGTTACGTTTGTAAGGTTTTCTGCGCAGAGTGAAAAGTAGAACGAAGACTTGAGAAGATACAGACCAGCTATCCATTTCATTTTTTTCCAAGAGTGAGAAAGAGATCACGAGTGACCGTGATCAACTTCATCGAGTAACGTACACTGACAAAAAGCATGGAGCTGCAACTAAAGATGCTGCTAAGAATTCGGTCAGTGACACTTTCGCTTATGTCAAGTTAGTAGTTGTTTGTGATAATTATTGATAATGTTCAACTACAATACTCGGACAAGGGAACAGGCTTTAAATCGTATTGTATAACCTAGAGAAGTATTGATCACGAAAAATTGAAACTTGTACTGAAACCAGTAAGCACAACAAAAATTTGGATACTTGTATCTCTTGACATCAATTACAGCTCATGTAATCTTGTCGGAGATCCGCCTCTAACATTTGAGTTTTAACCTGACAAATACTAACGCCAACATCATTCAAATTCACAACCGGCCAAACCGATCATCACCAAAAACTATTTATGCCTCTCAATATTTCTACTAATTCCTAAATATTTCATGGATATCCGTTCATAACGTTTTGTGTTACGGTCTGATAAACATTATGACGTACAATCGTATACATAAGTCAAACACACAAACTGAAAAAAACGATTATCACCAAAAACTTTGCCATATGTATCTTTTAACATTTCCAATAATTTTTGTAAATTAAATAAATCTCCGTTCATAGCTTTTTAGGTTATGTTGCTGGCAAATAGAAATTCAACAGTAGTGATAAACAAACAAACGGGCCAACAGATCTGCACAAAAATTTGATGATTTGCTTTTGGTAGCATTCCTACAAGTTTGTGCAAATTTCATGAAAAGCTGTTCGTCACTTTTTGAATTAATTAATCACAAAGAAAAAACGATGTAGACAGACAAACGAGCGGTTGTATGGGTCTTCACCAAAAGTAAGTCATCAGTACAATCATATATGTTTGGAAAATTCCGGAACATATCACTGTGAACGTGAATGAGCGGATTGTCGCCAGACACTGGGAAAGAACTGGAAGGACCTGTGATATCCGTATCCCAAGCAGAGATGGTGGAAAAGCTGTGGCCACAAAATATTCTAATAGCTTCGCTGTACGAGGAGCAAGATTGTTTAACAAAATGCCTCGGCATATTCGAAACACCACTGATATCAACACTGTAGAGTTAAAAAATTTGCATGATTCACATTTAAGAAGAATTCCAGATAGACCAGCGGTTAACGGTTACGTGCACTGTGGAGATAATTCGCTGCTGGCCCTATCTTTGGTCGCAAACTGCGGCACCACAGAGGACACCCAGCAGAGTGACTCACCACACGTGGGGTGACGTGAGCAACGTCACTTGGACTTCTTCCGAAGACTCTCAAGTACTTCCCAACGTTCCTAACAATCCGTGTAAATTTCGTAAAGATCCATGTATAACTTTTTGAGTTATCTTGGTAACAGAGAAACAAACAAACTCAACAAAAATCATAACCTCACTTAAGGAGGTAATGATCGTTCAAAAGCCTATTAATATGAAATGCGCATAACTAATAACGGGCTAGTTATCAACAGAAAACAACACATTTTAGAGATTGCCCTTACTTTGCCGTAGCTTAGCACGAGAATGAATCCAACAGCAGATCCGTTCGTAGCTAGTGGGTAATGGCGTCAGTGATGGCTTACTATTCACTCATTGTTTTGCATTCAAATTCTATAATGCCGGTTATCTGATGGGTAATTCCTCACAGGAGCCGTGAACCTTGTTGCCGAGAATTTGTGGAGAAACGTGTATGACTTGGGTCAGCTAAAGATAGAACTTACCCGCTAGTAGTAACAGAAATAAGGACTTCATGGTGGCGACAACCGAACGCCTTTCAAACCTGCAACAAAAGAAGAGAATGTGCTGTAAAATAGATCCTACCGTGCATAAGCTACTTTGCATATAATTTCCTTAACTGAATGTCTAAGAAGCAGTTGAAATTTTTAACGCTAAGCAGAGGCCAAAATATCTACAATTCATATTGCAGCCAAATTTTGATCCTGAAGAGTCAAATAACTGCTGGTATCCAGGATGCAGTAAGCACTAAGCATTTCCGGTGCATTATTTTTCTAGTTGAACTATAGTTTCCCGCTGCTACTTGACTCTGAAGCATTTCAAAACGGATATTCGCCCTTTTGCTTGCAGGAGGGAAATTTTGCTCTCGCAAACTCACGACGGCACGACTTTCGTTACTTTAACGGAAGCTCAAGCTTATAGCTATGAGGCGTAATTTTTGCAATAAAACCTATACCGCCAGCAAGAATAATAAAGAGCTTCATTAGGAAATTATTGCCCTCATTTTGGCGGCTAGGGGCTCTGGTAACTATTAACGTTGGCGGCATAATAAAATATAGATTGTTGTTATGTTATGTTGTTATGTACCTAATTTGCGGATGATACTAAACTATGCCATCCTGCCAGAAAAAGAGCTGAGCTTCAGCAATACCTTGACCATCTCATAGAATGGAGCACAACGTGGCAGATGAACTTCAATGTCGATAAATGTTCAGTATGCACGTAGGCCCGGAGAACCACTCAACCCAATTGAAAATGAACGGGACGGAGCTGGCAGCGGTCACCCAACAACGTGCCTTGACAATAACTATTACAAACAAATTACAAGAGAGTGAGCAAGTTGATAAGAGTGAGAAAATGACAAGCAGAGTACTGGAATTTATCACCAGAAATTTTGGATACAAATCCAAGGACAGCGTAATTCCCTTGTACAAGGCGCTTGTGCTCCCGCACTTAGAATTTGCTGTTCAGTTTTGGTCGCCATATCTGTGCGAAGATATCGATAACATGGAAAAAATCTAACGCAGAGCTACAAAATTGATGCCTCAGCTGTGAAAAAGCCTTACGAATGTCACCTACATGAACTGGGCATGATCTCTCTCGCGCAAAGACGACGCAGGAGGCAACTAATAGAAACTTTCCAGTACTTGACTGGCTTTAACGACGTTCATACAGCGGGACTTATTGAAAGAGACTATAATGATCGCCTGCGAAACAGCGGCCAAGAAGTCAAGCATAAAGCCCGAAGAACAACCTTAAGCCAGTAGTTATTTTCGTATTTCTCAGTGAACATTTGAAACAGACTCCCCTCCAACGTTGTGGGTACGGAGACAGTCAACGCTCTTGAAAATCGACTTAAACATTGTGAACGACATCCTCCACAACTTAGAACACATCCTCTACCAAGAGAAACAAACTCTTAGCTCCGCAGATCAGCGGCTATAAATTGCACTTGCGTGAATGCATGATCTACTCGTGGCTGAGATCTTCCTTTCCCTTTCTCCTTCCTTCCTCTGTCACCTACTGTATATCAAGCTAACATAATGGCAATAGCTCATAGAGGGTTGGGGTGTAAGCTGCAGTGTCTCTATGGTAATAGGGCTGTTGGTCCGTCTACTGCCGTCTATCTAACCTAATCTAATCTACTATGAAGCCAGGTTGAAATCCGTGCAAAATGTTCCACTATCTCAAAATACTATACCATAGAAGTGTACATAAGAGTATTTAGCATAATGGTATTGATAGGCTAATCAAAGTAAGGTGTCCACAAAATCAATTTCGTTATCATGACTATCGACAGTCTATTAACACAAAGTAGATTGGTTACATCATAATAGATATAAATTGTAAATTATTGTGAATATTATGGTCTATGTATATATAAAGTCTCACAAGTTGCCTCGTCATTTAATTAATAATATTGCTGGGTAATCAACAGAGACAAATGGTTCAGTTTTCAGTTTTTTGTCATTATTATGAATTTATTTCTCATATACAGTCTGTGGTAACGTTTACTTCTCAAAAGATTTTAAACAAACTTGCAAAGGTGTCTCGTTTTTGTTTAAGCGAGAGCCGTGGTATAGGAGACCTTTCATTGTTAGAGGCCTTTGAAGAGGCGATATTGTCCACCTGTCTGGGCGGCGAGATAAGGAATCTATTCATGTACACACACGATGTATCATGTAAAAAAATCACGGAGCATAGGTGGAAAATTCGTCTTCCATGTTTGGTTGTAGTAGAAACAGACAAGCTTTATGATAGGTTGTTGACAAGTTGCAGGAGGAGAATTTCACTGAGTTTAACCAATGGTCGCAGGGTTGAAACATAGTAGGTTGAGCTAAAGGGACCGATTTTCGGAAGATGAAATACTATTGGATATCAGAGAAGTAAAAGAAAGTTGAGGGAAGGACTTGTGGGCTGCCAACTTGATCTGGTTCGCGGGAGATAGTTAAAGCAGAAGGCTTCTGAACATCTATAGTGCGCGAGTTTTTTCGCGGGGACTTGAGGTGGTTTACCGATCATTCGGTTTGTGTGAGGTAATAGTTTGTGCCTTCAGCGTTCGTGAGTCTCAGCATGGAGCTCACAGACATGGTCATCGTCAAATTTAAGCCCTGCGGAGGAGCTTAGTTACTCCAAATACAATTATACCTAACGTATTCTGGGTGTTCAAATAATCAGCATTTCGTCAATGGAGTTGTGAAAAGATCTACGATTGAAAGAAATCACATCGAACAGAGTGAGTCGGCCCTTCATGGGCATAAAGAAAAAGTTCTGATGCCGAGCAACTGAGGATTCCAAACGCATTGCCTACTCTGCTTAACTATGGAGATTTGTTCCGGAGAATTGTGCACTTATTTACAATTCTTCGGCGCCGTCGTTGCAAGCTACATCGAGAACGTTTTTCACAAAATTACATCGCCAAAAATTACCTGGCCCTTTAACAGCTGTATCTTGGCTGCAATACGGGAAATTTAGCTGCTAATAGGTAGTTGTCCTGCAGCTGCAAATTGTGGGATTCATCAATAGAATTTCTATCCAGCGTGCTGTCAGGGGCTTCAAAAATATATTGTTGAAATATCCCCCGTTTCTGCATCCGCGAAAATTTTAGTCAGCACGTCACGTTTGATCAAGATCTTCGTCGATGTTTTAACTAATTGCATCGTTCGTTGGGTGGGTGCTGGCCTCCAGCATTGCTATCCTTGGGAGATGGAACTGCCGGGTTGTAGGGAAATGTAGAAAAACAGTCTTCGTTGTGTCAACGAAATTAGAAGATGAGGGGTGTCATCGAAGAAATCATGCCTGAACTTTAAGTAAGGTGTAAGAAAAAATATACATAGAAAAAGGTATGTGACTACCAGAAAAATAGTAACATAAGTGTGGGGTAGACTAAGATGTGTTTGTGTAACTGCGTAAACCTTGTTTTATGCGAATGCGAAACTCAAAATGAAACAACATTAACATGCTTAGAATGTAGCATTCTCTACCACCTTCCTGGTTTGTCGGGAGATGCTGGCCACATCTGTCGATACATCAGGAAGTTCCTTTCTTGTAAATTTAACATCAAATTAAATTTTTGCTATTTGCTTGTTACTCGGTAAAATTTGAAAGCATCATTGCCAACTCATGCGTGGCGAACTTATTTATTAAAGCGTGAGTTGTGTTTTTCGGCAAAGCCTCCTAAATTCGCTATAATGTGTCCCATCATTGATGAATGGGGTATTGTTTTTTTTTATTTCTCACGGTATTAATTGATATTCCTCTATAATTACAAACATAATTTATTTTGCCAAATGCTTGAGCTTTGCGAGAGGGTGCTATACAACCCATATGATAAAAATTATGCGATCAAATTGAAAAGTTCATTTTTACGCTGTATTCCTTCGCTTAATCGGTCTTCTTGTTGCCGAGCGAGATGTATAAGTATCTTAGGATGTTTCACAAAATTTCAATGATGCGTAATTCGTTCAACTTTTTCCCTTACTCAAATTTCTGTCTCTTTCTTGATTACAATAAATTATTTCATTTCTCAATGTGTGTTACATTTAGCATCTATGATATGACTCGTTTGTAGTAGGTTAAGATATTTGTTTTCATTAATTTTATTCATTTTGACGATTTCAATAATTCTAATTTGCATTATTTTGATTATTTACTCATATTTTCTACGGGAGGTCGCCCGCCTCTCCCAAATTATGGCGTCATGTGTAGATACATGTGACTCATTCAAAACACCGTAAGAAAATACCTAGAAATATACAAGCTAAACGATTGAAATAAATTTGGGTCTTGTATGTATATAACGTCTACCATTATTAATAAAGATGAAGCCTTTCACGACATTTATATACATACTCCTTTGTCTGTCTGATAAGGTTTCTTTCTATATCTTTCTTCTACAGCTTGCTTTTAAGTTTTTCTTTTACAGCCCTCCTTGGCATATTGGCAAGGGCTGTTTGCCAGAAAATGCCCCCATATAAATATAGCACTAATAAGTAAACATCCAAACCGTTCTTGGCACTGCTCTAGAGGTGATGGCTCACCAAAAGTAGTCAGCGAGAAGCTGGCAGGCAGGCAGTTTTTGAGAAGTGCGGAATGCATTGGAGCGCGCACACCGAACAGCGGCAGTTGAGCAGGCCGCTGCCGCTGTGAGCGCTCCAGTGCATTCCGTGCTTCTCAAAAACTGCCTGCCTGTCTACCTGCCTGCCTGCCTGCCAGCTTCTCGCTGAACTGCTTTTGGTGTGCCGCGCCCTTGCTTTTGCCGTGCCACAGCGGCATGTAAAACCCAATGCCGACGAGGAGCAAAAATTCCCATGAGTGGCATTTCGCCAACAAATGCTCTATCAAACCCGTCAAAAAAGTTGCCCGAAGGGAGCAATCAATAGGATGGATCGAAGCCAATCTTCTTCGTAGCTTTCAAACAATTCAAAACAATTTTCAGTTCAATTTTCCCGGTTTTCTATTCACTACTACGGTACGTAACACCCCCCGTTTTTTTATAACTTTATTCTGTATATAGGCAATTGCAGCTGAAATGTCAATAGTATAAAATGAATTTCTCTCCAGGTTACTACGATGATTGTCAGCAGAATACACACATGACAAAGAATCGTTTACAAGCTACAAGATTGTACAAAACACTCAATCGCTGAGCACTATGCGCAGTAAATAAAACACGGCGGATAAACAAGCAATGAAACTTATTAAACTAATCTTAAGCATTTCTGTTTTGTGCGACTTCTAGTAAATTCACTTTAAAACATTGCAATCGCAAGCACATTTGTATGTGCATAACTTAACATGGCAAGCTTGATCTTCCCACAAACATCATGCCATCGAAACTAACGAAGATGTCACTCGTCTGCGCAGGCCTTTAAAGTTATAAGCAGAAGTTAAAATAGTGAAACAGCTATGGGGCCGACAAGAAGTCTGTTAACGAAAGCATGAAGCAAAGTAAAAATAAAAAAAAAAAATAAATACAAAATGGGAAGAAACGTTTGCTAAACGCTAGGGCTAATAAATTATTCATCCGGGCCGATCAACAAAAATCGCAACGTCATATCGATCGCTCCAGAAGGATTTTTAACTTTATAGTCTTTTTAAATTTGAGACCTATGATTCTTGCCATGCCTTTGGAGCAACACGCCTGTACCGAGTGACTACGATAAGATAGCTGGGTTTGTTTGGGCAGGCGAAGCAACGAGAGCTCTGTTGTCACTACAGAGCGGGTGTTGTTGCTAAGGCACTCTTTGAGGCGGTCAATTGACTTCTCTCTGACTATCAGTATCTCTCTCCACTTCCCGTCCTCCTACCGACACAGCCTAACGGAAACGATAGGTTTTTGAACCATTTTACGTTACTTTTAAATTGTCGTGGACAGAAGCTACTCCACATTTTCTTAACCCGAAATAGTTCTTGAACGTACCTCGTCTAACACTATGAAAACCTAACCGGACCTGACCTAACTTAAAATTAGATCACGCACGTCTAAAAAATGCACACGTACCCAATGACAGTTCTTTTTAGGCTGTAGCTACTGTCAGAAAACGGGAATGATTATAGGGTATATAGTTAGTAAAAATAAAATTTCATAACATCGAGCAAATTACGTGAGGGTTGGCCTGGTTTGTCTAAGTTTACTTTATTTTATTTTTTTCAATTTCGGCCGCGTTGAAAGTGGGCTCAGAATGACTTGGGGTTTAGCTTCTTAACTTACCTAACTTAACATACCTAAGAGTCAATGTAAACCTATCGCATATCGTGTCGTGAAAACTGTCGTTTCTCTAAGTTGGCTTTCCGGACGGAGCTCGCGTCACGACAACAACATTACCTAATGAATTTACGCATGTTTGCAATGTACGTACGTCCGTTTTATATTGGGCGAGGAAGGTCTAGTCGCTGCTCTACCCATTGTCTTAACTTTCATCACTGCAAGCTCGAGCGACGCGACAACCAGGCAGTCGAAACGAAAGAGCAGGCTCTTCTTAGTGTTTCTATGTTAACCCTGGAATTTTAATTAGATATCCCTTTAGAGTATACTTAACCCATTGTTGGTGTTCTGGAGTTCTTATTATAATAGTAAATAATTATAGAGTACCTTGAAATGGGAGAAAATGAATCTAATATAATATGATGTTCTGCATTTCTTGTTATTAAGCTGTTCTTTCAACTGTTTAGAGAGATGTGTCACAACTAATCTAATTATTACAGCTCGTGTTAGTTATCATTATACGTCAGATTCAGCCTCTTCAACGACATTTTAAGAAATAGAATTACACTAGAACGGCCGAGCGGTCATTTTGACCTCTTTTAGAAATTAAAATTCACATAAATGTCATAATTTAGTTTTGATAGCTCTGATACTCCTTGACTTTTCAAGAATAAAAGTGAAGGTTATGTGAGCAAACTTACTTTTAAATACGATAAACAATTTCTAAAATACCTACAACATGGCATACGTCCTTAAAACGGCCGATCGGTCATTTTGACCGCAGTGTTATTTTGCTGCTGTATTTTATGTGTGAAGCGTTGTTGCAATATGCTATGATGCACCCTGAGGCCTGTTGCATTCAGCGTGCTGGGTAGCACCGGGTTACCCAGTGTTACCTCGAGGGTAACTCCGTCTCCAAAATCCGCGTCGCATTGAGCCATTTTCCTTCAATGAGACATGCCAGGGTTACCCGGTGTTACGCAAACTCGTTACCCTGCGAAATAGGTGGGTAGCGAGCGGAGTAACACCGTGTTGATGCCAAGTCTCGCCACATATGCATCGAATAAATATGCGTATAATTATGTTTTGTGACCAGTGAAGATGTATTTTCCTATATATTTGTGACAAGTGTTATGATTTTGTTGTTAGGTTATATTCGTCACAAATAAAACCAAATATTTATTTTTTTATTTAACTCAGTGTTTAGATATTTCGATTGCGCTTGTTTGTTTGTTTACGTTTTGAGCTCTTACAAAGTCAGTCTAAGAATTTATGGAGAAAAGCCTTCAGTTGGTGTAATTCATCAATTTCTTATGGTAGAAAGATGTGCAGGCACCTATCACGAAATTTTTAGATGCTATTTCATCATTATTAGCAATAATTACGAATAAACGTCTGTGTTTACATTGGGTTTGTTTTTGTTTTGGTTGCTTCGGGTTTACGCTCTGAGAAATCCTGTCTTATTCACCTTTATTATAACGTAACACCGATTAAGTAACACCCCCGTAGCACCGAGTAACTCTGAGGCAATCTGATTACTACAGGCCTTTGGTTTCTCCCACCCCTACATATTACACACACGCATCTACATACAAATGAATATTTATAAACACGCGCACAGGCTCACCTACGCACACTTTCTATGATTGAAAGAAGAGTGGCTCTGGCACGGTTTCACCATGTTTCGACACGTGCCTTTATGCTCGTGTCCAAGAGGTATTCATGCGTGCTTATTGTTCAAACCAATCACGGTATTCTTCCGACTGTCATATCGCAAGGACATCACGCAAACGCTCGATCGCGTCTCACCAAATTGCAGATTATTTACAAGTAATTTTTTTCTGAAAAGGTAAAGTCAACTTAACTGCACTCTCCACTTTGAAACCCACATGCACTGGTTTGTGCGGTAAACATAGGCCAACTAGCCCTAGAAGAGTAGCCTAGTGCAGCTGCAGCCGAAACGGGTCGCTAAGAACTATGACGCCGAAAATTAATGGAAGGTTTAGCAACCCGCCAACCCCAATATAACTATGCGCACAGGCATATTTGCTCACTCAGCGACGAGAACTTTGCACAAAGATCGATCAACTGGAGTAGGGATCGTTTCAAGGACTTTCATCACAACTGTGCAGCACGCAACGCCCGTGCTACCGTGGGTATAAGAATATTCAAGTAGTTGTTATTATTATATTCCTGTTTCTAGCACCGCACCCACGTCAGACGACGTCATCCAAACAGTGAGTCTCCGTTTATTGTGTCCTATCAGTATATGAATGTTTTATCTCGGCATTCCTGACGGAAAGTCACAGTTGGCCGAGTGCGCTACTACTGGCAGGAAGAAAAGGCGCAGAAAATAAAAGAAGACACTCCAGTGGACGGACTCTTTCGAGGCCTTCCACACGAGAGTGAGTAGAGGTGTCCCGTGGATGAGGTCGGCTATCTCGATCGACAGCTCACCTCACGGAATAGAAAGGGAAAAATATAGAACCCAACTTTACAAAACTAAGCTCGTCAGCAGGAACTGAGGCCAGCTGCAACATCCCCTGCGGAGAAGGCATTTGGGACCTTTGGGTTCGTAAGGCCCAGGTATATATTGTGGCAGGGGAAGGGCCCTCCAGAATATACCCCTGAGGGCTATTCAAATAGTGATAAAGATGAATACATTCCCCAGCATAATGAATGTTCATCAGAGAGTGGAGAGGAAATTTTGCAAAATGAAGCTCCTAACATAAAATAAAAAAAAGACAACGCTTTGGTAACGTCATTGCTTACAAGTATACTCGTATTGCTTCTCGCAATTGTAGTATGATATGAGATTATATCTTATTATATATTTTTGATATTGTTGTAATCATGAGAATTCCTGCTGTAAATTCTAATCATTCCTACCCTACTTAATACCTCTCATTTTATGAAATAATCGTTAAAAAGAGATTCAATCAGTCTCCGAATATTTTACATCTATCTATCTATCTATCTATATTATACTAAAAGTCTGTGAACCGGTCTTGCTTGTTTACTTGTGATCTTGTGTCTTGTGTCTTGTGATCTTGTGTCTTGTGTCTTGTCATCTTGTTTGACACATCTTCTTCACTTTT
>LQNS02278096.1:29308563-29321775 GCA_001587735.2 Parhyale hawaiensis | reverse complement strand
GACTGGTTGGGATCTGCATCACCGACTGATTGTCACGGTGAGGCTGCGTTGGACTTTTGCACCTTGTCTAGTTGGGTGCAGCTAGTTCGTTGGTCCACGCATATTGCTGGCAGCTGTCTCGACCTCGTCATGACTGATGTTCCGGACTTGATGGCGGTGTCGGTTGGCTCCCCTATTGGCTCTACAGACCACTCAAATCTTGTTGTGTCCTTGGACCTGAACCAGGTTGTTCCTCTGGTAGTAGACACCAGGAAAGTGGTGTTCGTTTAGAGCAGGGCTAATTGGGAGGCTATTACTCTTGAAGTAAGGGCGTTACCGTAGCGCCAGATTATTCACAGTAAGGATCTTGTCTCTGAGCTTAACGATTTGACTGTGTCCATTTTGAAGAGGTTTTTCCCTAAGAGGACTATTCTTGTGAAGTCTCGGGATAAGCCGTGGTTTGACGACCAGTGTCGGTTAGCTTCCGAAACTAAACAAACGGCCTATCGGGCATGGCAGTGTTCGCGTGACTGCACGTTGTGGCAGACCTATGTTGATCGTCGGGTCGAGGCGAAGCGTGTGTATGAGGAGCACAGCATCGTTTGGGGCAGCTTTCCAGGGAGTCTCTGCTGAGCATTGATCATCCACATGGTTGGTGGAGTGAGCTAAGGGGTTCAATGTTCGGTGCTGAACCTTCCTTGCCGCCTCTTGTTGGTCCCGGTGGAGGTATCGTTACTGATCCATTGGCTAGGGCGGAGCTTTTGTCGACCCACTTCGACGGGAAGCAGAGCAATGATGTGTTCTCATTGCCTCATGGATGCCACCCTGAACCTCGCTTGACCTCTTTGGCGTTCAGATCAGGTACAATCAAAGTGCTGCTTGAGGGCCTTGATCCGTATGAAGGTGTGGACCCGGTGGGTATGTTTCCTTTGTTTTATAAGCAGCTGGCTGATGTTCTTGCCCCCAAGCTAGCAGTGATCTTCCGGCACCTGATACGGTTAGGAAATATTTCTCGCTGTTTGCGTACTGGGAATATTACTCCTATTCCCAAGGGTCCAGTGTCGCCGTATGTCGCCAACTATCGACCCACCACACTGACGCCCATTTTGTCGAAGGTGTTCGAGAAATAATACTGTCCTGCACATTTTTTGGATGTGTAAATCGATACTAAGATTTTGATCCAGCCGTACTCAAAGTCTCTTGATCTCTGAGACAGGATGAACGGTCGAAAGTGAGAGATGATGCACTTAGTTTCGTGCATTGATCCGTTATTTCTTTTTTGGAATGGTCTTGATGGCTCTGTCTTTGCTGGTGCTGGTATTGGTAGCTTTAAACGATCGGTACACCGAGCTATTCTGTGATCTCGGATCTTCTTTTTTTCATTCTTTTGTTTTCTCCACCCGCTGGGCTGGTTGCGTAGGGGTTTGTTAACCTCATGGAGTTTCTCCGTTCCTTCGTCGCCAGCCTGGTGTGATTTAATAATAATAATAAAAGTATGCACTGGATTTTATCAGCATTTAGCTTGAGACCATTTTTGTCATACCAGTCCTTCAGCTCGCGTAAAATAGATCGTTAGCACCTGGTGTATGCGCTGTTGGGAGTTTGATTGATAAAAAAAGTATTGGAAGAAATGAAGCGTCACAAGAAAATGGCAGGTGATGGTTTGTACCTGAAACCTCAAAAAAGGAAAGATGTTTTTTTAGCACCTCCAAATAAGTAATTATCTCTCATAAACCACTAAGTCAGTTTGATTTATTTAGGCAACCGTCCGGCGGAAAACAAAATTTGTTCAACCTTGTTTTCTTACTAAGCTGTAGCTATATATCAGACGGACACGCAGGCGAAGTTTTAGGCTGCCAGTGCAAATATAAGTGAAGGAAACACTTCTACTCCTACAGTTTTTATCGTAGAGAGATAATACAGGTACCGTTGGAGTCGTAATGCATTGGTGTTTATACGCATTTAAAGCGCTTTTGTGTATTTTCTTCAAATTTTATCTCAAAACACTGCCAAAATAAGGCTCCACCAAAATTATTCAAGTGCAAACTTTGTTGATTCTACAACATTCATTGGGGCGTTGAGATCACAACTTCGTATTCATGGCTACACGGTGTGAAAGCGGGTAATATCTTAAAGGTCTTTCTGGGGTCTCTGCTCCCAATAACATAGCATGAGCGAACCTAATTAATTCAACTGTATGGACTATGACCCATCCTATGCCACCTGAGGGGATTGTTCTCTTAATTGGTGTTGATACTGCGCATCAACAACGTTGAAAGTATTAGCGCCACGAGCGTGTTCCCAAATTGGCATTTTGCCGCGGCTAAGAAGGTTAATTAAAAGGGAACACAGCCACATTTCGCCGTGCTGGTCATTTTTTTTTTTTTTCGATTGCTGTTCCCTTCTCACCAGGCAAATTCTCCTCGCCAACTCCTCATACCAATAATTATTACAGGCTCCGCGTCATTCGTGCAGTCAATCCGTAAGTCAGCCTTTGCCTGAGAGTTCAACATCCGATGTCCATAGTCGTCGCTCTCTCCTTCTCTTGTACAGGGAGGTAGTTCTATCATCCTTGCATGTCCGTCCCCATCGTTGTTTTAGATACTGATTATCTGCTAGTGTTCAGTTCCTTTTGAGTTCCTCATCTTATCATGATTTGGCCGACACCTGAGTTTTCTTTGGGGTCTTATTACGGTACTTTCTGGTATGTTCGCACCCTAGTGTCCTGAGTGCCTTCTCTGTAGGGGATGTAGCATCTGGCCGCAGTTCCTGCTGAGAAGGTTAGTTTTGTAGAGTTAGATAGGTTCTCTATATTTCCTTTCTGCTCCGCGAGGTGGGCCGCCGATCGAGGTGACCGACTTTTTCTGCGGGGCTCTTACCTTCGCCCGTGCCGAGGGCCCAAGAAGGGACTGTCCGCGCGGGCGCTTCTCTCTTCTTCTCTTTTTATCCTTCATCTCTTAATTGCCACCTGAGCACAAAGTTGTGGTTCCGGCTGTAAGCCGAGTAAATCATCTTTGATCGCTATTGATTGTCTTAGTTTCAGAAATGGAGGGAAAATACCAATATAATAATAATAATTTTCGGTATGTTAACATGCGATACCGTTCTTAACTGTGTTCATGGTGCCTAAGCTGCACTTTGATCATTAACGTAGCGTCGCCTTTGACATTAACATTCTGTTAGCTATACCGCGCCAAGTTATTATTTAGCACATATTTAATACTCTGTTCGTTATACGCTCGTATGCTTTAACGCGCTTAAGCTCTTTCCTTTACACGTCGGCGGCTTATATTAACCGGCAATTATTCGTCAATGAACTAAATAAACAGCGATATTATCTTTTAAAACGGGGAACTATACACAGTGAATCATCAGTGCAGTACAGCCAGCGGTAGAAGTGAACTCTGGCTGGATCTACACATCGAGTGGTAACTTTTGCTACCAGCTGTATTGTGGAGACCGAGTGAAGTTTCTTGGAGACGCAGTCTATATAAGGATGGTCTTCACGCGTTTCTGGCTCTTGCCCCTTCGACACACTGTAGGGAGCGTGACGCTAGTCTCTTTTCACTAACATAGACGGGTAGTTGTCAGGCCGTCATTGATATTCTTTTCACTTTTGAACTCTTGGAGCTTTCAGATCATTGGACGGTATTGAATTATTGTCCTCGTGGTTGTACTTAACGGCGAGGCGTACGTCCAGAAACTTTTCCTCTTTGCTTTATTCAGTGTAGTAAGGTGTTAACTTGAAAATTATTCCTTCTTTTCTTAGCTATTTCCTTATTCCCTGCCATTAACAGTTTAGTTCAATTCACTTTAAGGGCCATCGTGCATTTTCGAAATTTGAAGTCCTATATAAGTAGAAGGACGTATTTTAAGACGTATTTCATGAAGGTCGTTTTTGCCACAAATGCTTAGTCTTCAAGATATTTGACTTTGAAGTTTTCATTATGGTCCGACATTGCGCCAGCTTGTTGAACAACATGGTGGCGTAACGCGCTGTCGCTGTTCTCTGGTTTTTATATTTTTTATTAATTAGTATAATAGCAGAAACAGATTTTTCTTCATAATTTTATGATATTTTTATTTTTGGAATTATTATAAAGTTTGAAAGACTAATTTTTTAAAGACGTTTTTTCAAGAATGAGTTAGGCAGGAATAGTTGGGGCGAAAAGACGAAGAAAAAGAATTATGACCGGCGACTGGCGCGACGCCGCAACCCGTGATGAAGGCATGAACAGTACAGAAATCGCTGTTGCAATAGATGGTGGTTGTCCCGGTTGCTCCCTGGATATATCGACTGTATTAAACAATTTCACAATGATGATAATGCTAGTGTGAAATTCTTAATTTTGCGTGGCGTAATTCTTTCGCGTGAGGAGAATAAAAAGGTAAGGAATTTTAGTGTTGAACCATCATTCATGATCGGTATTTTGAAGTCATATTTCGGTAGAAGGACCCATTTTAAAACTGTTTCTTGAAGGACGTTTCCGTCGCAAGTGTTTACCTACTTTTCGAGATTGCTATTTGACTTTGAATTCCCCATCAATTCTTTTTCTTTGCTATACTTTTTTTCAGGCAACAACGTGGCTCTTACTCATATAGGTTAGGAGGCCAGGCCTGGTTCTGCTAATATTCTATGAGAAATATACCAAAAGTGTAAAGCAATACGCGCTACGCCGCCGTGTCGGAAAAACACCTGCCGCTAGATAGCGCGACACGGCCGTAGTGGCGGATCGTAATGGGAACTTCCAAGTCCAAAATCTAGAAAAGAATGCATTTGCGGCAAAAACGTCGTTCGTGGAAAACGTCCTAAAATGGGTTATTCTACCTATATATGACCTGTAAATATCGAAAATACATGATGGTCCTAGAAGCGAATTTTACCAACAGTTTTGCAGAATGTGGACTCTATGTTGTCCACTGGTTTAATGGCCGCAGACACTTAATGAAATAGGTCAGTTCTTACTAGATACATTTCCACGCTAGTTAATATTTGAATCATATTTTACAAGTTTGAACTCTTTCAACTGAATTCGGTGTAATAAATGGATTCTTGAACTTTGTTCGTAGAACGCACAGGAAACGAAGCTTTGAGTCTCTACATTTCCGCCCGTTGACAACCTTGCTCTATTCCAACAGTACAGCAGCCGTACAAAGCTTTTCCGTGGTCTTTGAGGCAGAATCTTGCTTTTTCGGTGCATCTTCATGTTGTGACCGCTAAAGACATCCATTTCGCTTGCGCGGCGACTGTACATCGCCCAGGCTTGGTTAAGCCCCGTCCTGACTACCGCCAATAAATGCGAAAACCGCTTGTTCGATTTCGCAGAACGCAGCGAAAATCTCGCAGCAGTGTCCACACTGTCGCACGGTGCATTGTAGCGACGCTTGAGTATTGAGCGCAGATGTTCAGCAAAACTGATGCTCACGGTCCTTGGTCCAATAAAACTGCAGTTTTTCTCACTATTAATAACTTATTTTACTTCTAGTTTCGACACAACTATGACTAAGCTAAGATTCTCGATGCAGGTACTACTACTTTATGCGTTCTCCAGCGAAACGCGTTCTGCCAACTGAGCTTGGGTTAACATTTTCACACTTTTCTTTACCACTCGGGATAGTTTTCGAGGTTGTCAAGTTAATAAATCTTAAAATGGGATTCCTGAACACCTTTCTGTTCCCCATACGTAGTGAAAAGTGTTCGGACATTTTATTTTGTCTCATAAACACAACTGTTGAACCACAAAACGTCGATAAAATGTTTACCGTCATCTCATGCAGTTTCCGTCACAAGTGCCCCTTCTGTAGTGGAGTTTCATATTTCTTATCAAATTTGCTGTGAATTAGAAGGCAAAGAAGCTTAGGGCTTTTAAAATGTCTATAAAAGAGCAAGAAAACCTCATGTAACAAGTAATTTATTTGATTTGCGTGAGAGAAACTCAATGCTTCAGGAGGAACCTGTTCAGCCAGGCTGTTCTGTTCGCCACCGAAATCGCGCGAAAATGTCCAGCAAGTTGGAAGGACGTGAAAACGCTCAAAGCTGCGATTTGACGACGAAAATTCGCAGCGATCTGCGAAAACCCCACAGAGTGGACAGATTTCTGCGGCAGTCTGGACGGGGCCTCACTGCACTCTTTGCTGCGCAGGTGTGCTGTGAGAAACCTAATTGATACGTTTATTACCCCTGCTGCAAAACCGTAATTCTTTTTAAGCACTAGTCTAAATAAGAAATAATAATTTAAACACAGTAGATTTTTGAAGTTAAAGTAACAGAATTAACATTGTTAGAACCAAATACATATGCCTTCGAAGATTAGTTTATTGAACTAAAATTACCTTGCTTTGCCTTTCGTGAACACTCGATCGTACACATTTGCTTCCCAATATTAAATCGACTGGTATCGAGTTATCATTTAATTACTTTGTTTCCAATGGTTTACATATTTGAATCTCTTGTACAAAAATTCTTTCGCTCCATTACCCGATAGTTGAAATGCCTTAGTTCTTGGCCTATTATTTGCGCCGAGTCTCTATCTTTTATTGAGCATTTCTTTGGAAAAGGAAATATCAAACTTTGGCTACAGTCATGTGCGTGTCTACGGTCTACATTGTGAGGCAACCTAGCTAGGCTCTTCGGAAAACTTACGTGCTTCCCCGGTTCCGTTTCAGCGAAGTCGCGCTAGTCGGTGCGCTGCCGCGTGCCTTGTGACTGCGACTGTATCCTACACATGATTGCCTAGGCCTTTTTCTGCAAGCAGTCGCTGACGCTCTTCTTGATGGCCGTCTTAAATGCTTTCAATATAGTTCCATAGTGTCACTGAGAGTAAAGCAAACATAGTTTTAAGAATTCTGTCTTTTAAATATAAACATTTTCGACAGAGCTTCTACTTTTTTACAGAATTATATTGTAAAGTGTGATTCAAACCTTTATCTGCTTCTCATATTCTTTTATTCGTTCATAGCCCTTCCGATCCTTTGACTTGAATTGTTATGGAGATTTATGCGAATTGTATTGTAGTTCTCTTTTAAATAATTGGCCTTTCAGGCTTCAAAGACGTACACTGGCATTCTGGCTTGCGGATTGAATCTCCTCAGGTGGCATAGGATGGGCCATAGGGCTATGTTAGTTAGATTCGCCGATCCTATGTTATGGGAAGCAGCGACCCCAGGTGTTTTGTGAAGGTGACTTTAGCTAGGCCTTTGGGATGTCTGTCTTTCGTGCACACTTTGCATGCTTCCGATTCCGCACTCCTACTGAAGGTACAGGTAAAGTAAACTTAAATGACACCCTCACTTGGGACACCCACAGAGCACTTGTTTGTGCTGCGGGTATAGGCCCACTGGCCCCAGATGGGTAAATGTAGTTGCAGTCGACCTCGGGTCACCAAGAACTGTGTCGCTAATTTGACGGAAGGAACAAATGACCCGAGACCTCCCCACCCCCCTCATCTGTGAGGAAGGTAAATTCCACCACGGCGCAGTGCATGCACACAACTGCCGAGTCAGCACACCTAGATCTGCTAAAGGTTCTGCGAACGGAAGCAGCCTGCTATCGTGGCGGCGATGTTACTTTCTTCTTTTCTTCCTTTACTTTTCTGACTTGCTGTTCCCTTGCGCGTTCATCCTGTGTGGGAACACCTTCGTGCATGAGTTTCCCGCCCTTATTTCTTCCTAACTTAGATCACCTTAGTTATGGAGAAGGAGGCTTAAACTATTCATTAATCTAATCTTGCGTGCTGAGTAATCGAAATTGTTGCTATTACGTCTTTTTGAACGTCATTAGTGTGTGTGTGTTGGGAGGGGGTGAATTTCTCCGGGAGGAAAATTCCACAACCGCTTTTGGAGTTAATTTGGGACACAATTTGTGATGATAATGCTGGACGGTAGTTTCCTTGGCGCCAAATCCCTTGCATTGGTGACGACTAACTAAACTTAACGACTTGATTGTATTTGTTTTACAGAGGTTTATTCTGAAGAGGGCAATTCTTGTGCGGTCTCGGGACAAAACGTGGTCTGACGATCAGTTTCGGTTGGTTTTTGAGGCTATACAAGCAGTTTTCCGAGCTTGGCGGCATTCACGTGACCGCACGCTGTGACAGACCTATGTAGAGCGTAGAGCTCGGGCTAAGCTTGTATATTATCAAAGAGCTCAGTATCGTCAGAGACAGTGTTCCACGGAGTTTCGGCTGAATGTTGCATATCCACATCGTTTGCGGGGTGAGCTGATGGGGTTCATTCTTCGGTGCTGAACCCTCGTCGCAGCCCTTTGCTAGCCCTAGGGGAGGTATTACTGATCCTTTTGACAAGGCGAAGCTCATTTCGCCTCAGTTCGATAAGAAGCAAAACAGAGATGTGCTGTTGCCTCGTGGATGTCCCCGTTTAACCTCTTCGGCACTATTCTAGTTCTTGTCAGGACCTTGCTCCATATGGTGGTGTGGACCTGTGGCCGGATGCTCAAACGCCTTGTAAAGTTACGAGCATCGCAACAGTACGGCTGCATGCACGAAAGTAACGATGTAACTGCTGAAATTTTACATTTTACTCCTCAATTTAACATCTGAGTCTGTCTGTTATTTAGGTATGCATGGATTTGAGGTTCAAACCACTTTGACTATGATTTTGTGAAGTTCAGTTGAAGAAAGTAGCCAAATCTGAGCCACGATATAGGTACTACTTCTGCAAGGAACTGTACAGTTTTCGTTACCGCAACTTTACGGCCCCTGGCGGGCAGCTTCTTCTCTATTTTGAAAGTCACTGATTGCCCCTAAGCTTGATGCAACCTTACGGCTTCTGATACCGTTGGACAACTTTCCTCGTTGTTGACGTTCTGGATACTCCCATTCCTCTAGGTCCAGCGTCGTCAAACGTCAGCCATTACCGGACCTGGTACGTTGACGCCCATTTTGTCGAAGGTGTTTGTGAAACCGGTGACTTGGAAGTTAGGTCGATTTGCTGAAGTTGCTGAACTGCTCCCGGTTAGTTTGCGTGCAGAACTGGTTTGGGTTGTTGTGGTACATTGTGTCTTACCATTTACAGTCGCGCTGGATCGTCGTATTGTAACATGCCATGTATAGTCTGACTTAAATGCGTGTTCCATAGAGTCAACCATATGGGCTATTGTAGAAGTTAGTCGTTTGGTGTGGTGGTAAGGTGCTGCCAGTCATTCATGATTTCGTTTCTGAGTGTATCCGATAAGTTTTTTACGCGACTCAGTTGCGGCGTTGTCTGGTGTTCCTCAGTGCAGCGTATTTGGTTCGCTGCTGTTTTTTTTCTGCACACTGGTGATACGCTGTCTTCGCTGGAGAACACGATGCAGTGACCAGTGGTCGGCTGCAGCTGTACTACTCCTCTGGGGCTAGTTCCAATATCTGCCACAGAACCGGTGCGTGTTTGTTTATCAGTGGAAGGTTTAGGCAAAGTTGACTTTACCTCTATTGTGGATGCTTTTATGCATTTTTACTGCCTCTAGTGGAGTATTGATCGCCGGTTTGGGCTTCGGCTGCTGACAGTCACGTCTGCTGGACCGGCATGTTAGCTCAGCCACTAGGTTGGGTGCTGAAAGTGATCTCATGGATTTATCCCATAGGCAAAGAGCAGCCCGGCTTAGTCTTTTATAGGGCATGCAACGATTGAAAACAATGGTTTTACTCTTCTGTCCCTACGCTCAAGGTCTTGGGTAGAGATAAACGTGCTGCGGCTTATGCACACTCCTTCACATTGGAGACGGCTAGGTGCCAAACTCGTCAGTTCAGTCTGAGTTTTTTTGCCCTGATCCGTTTCTGTTTGGAATTCATTGCTGATATCGGCGTTCGGTCGTGTTGATCTGCGGGCATTTAAGTCAACTGCTAATGGTTTTCTGTTGAATTTTCTCTATCAGGCTACTCGGTACCTATTGCATAATGGTTCACTTAGGTTACACTACCTGACCGTGGTGGCCCCAGCGTGAAGTGTTAGTAATAATAATGATAATAATTTGGGAGGCGGATTTGAAGTCAAATGTTGTATGTTTGCAAGCCAGTGGCATAATGTAGATTTATGTTCTTACGAAGGGGGCCAGAGCAAGGCGCCAAAACTGACATTACCCCCGTAAATCTAAAACTACCAGAAATACTTCGCTGCTGCAAAAAAATCTAACGGCAAATTGTTTCCAAGGCATAAAACTCTCAGATACTTCTTGCGCACTGTTTCCACAATCGAATATCATTCTCTGCTTATTACCGAGCGACAAAATTTTTCTGTTTCCAGATTATCGATGTAAATCAGTTTTTAAGCAGAAAGATATTCTTAGTACAGTTGTCAACCCTGAATTAGTTTGATATTACAAAGTGCCAACTGTAACTGAAACGAAGACTCTTGCAGATCTTCGTGTAAAACTAATACATCAACGATAGCTATTGAAGTACTGTATAGTGGTGCATTTCTTTTGAAATAATCCCGATTTATATTTTTTGCTAATTCAATTTTGTATTGCCTGTGTGTGCACACGGCGGAAACCGTCTCTCACCATTATGAAAAAAGAATCCACCATTATCATGGTTCTGTAGGGGTAAATGAGCAAACGCATACAAAAATAAAGATCAAATATTTATTCACCAAATTGACACCAGGAAACAATAAGAATTCAACAACTCTGTTGTACAACACACAATCGAACAATTCACGTTACCTCCAATCGCAACAATTAACAATGCGAATTAACAGAACGACCAACTACACAAATAAAACAGAAACTTCACGAAATATAATTTCAACAACGCCAGTTGAGGGCTACCATTGTCATTACAAACAAGCTGCACGCGCGCCACCAATTCGGGTTAACCAATCACAACGATTCAATCAGGAAAAATAATATGACAATACATACAAGACCCTGCGTGATTCATCTCCGGAACGATCCGCTCCGAGTACTGACAGCTTTTACACAACGACACCTGCAATATTTTCACAAGGATATGTCATCATTGAGGGCGTTGCATCCGATAAACTTCTACTTATCAAGCGCATTTCAGTAGATTGGTTCATGCAATGTGCCACAGAAAATAAGAAGTATAAAATAGCCAGTTGATTAGTGTAGTGCGAATTTGTAAATGGCTGAGCAAAGAGTTAAATGATGTACATGATCCTAAGAACATTTGAGGTCACCGTAGCATTACATATTATAATGCAACAAAGGTGATTTAATAGAGGAAAATTAAGAGACTTACAGTATATCGATAGTTGCGTAGAACTCGTGTACGACGATGTTCCCACACAGGGTCAATGCGTATGGGAATATCACGTCGAGAAGGAAGAGGAAGAAGAGCATATGCATAGCACTGTCAGCAGTAGGAGTATGAAAGCGGAATGAAGCAAAGTGGGCACGAAGGAAAGATATCGTGAAGCCCAATCTAAGGCAACTTACAGTGTCCCCCTGGAAGAGCTGCTCCCTATAATATAGGAGGGACGAACCCTATGGCCTAGAGCCCATCCTATGCCCCTAAAGGGTCTATTAAAGTGCGCGGTTAATTTAGCACCTCGAGGAACCTTTTCAACATGATGAAAAAATTCTCATTTCAAATGCCAATGGAAATTATGAGTTCACTCTGAGCTTATAAATTTTTTGGCAGGTGCAAGATTAGTTTGTGTCCAAAATTTGACACGTCTAGTAGTCTCCACTTCCGAACTCATGACCATTGAACGCATAGTAATCTTGCCCAAGAGGTTCTTCCTTGATGCAAGATTCCTCGTCGATCTGCCGTCGAGCGATGCACTCAAATCCAGAACTCGGCTTCCAGGCTTCGAGGAAGAGTTCAGTGTCGGTGATGAGGCAGCCCTCGGGGGTCTTCAGGTCATTTGATGGCTCCAAGTCGTAGTTGCCGCAGAGGCCGCACAGATATCCTCGATAGCGGTCCGCAGCCTGAAAAAAAAAAAAAAAATTGTGAGCTTACATGCACTAACGAGCGGAGGATCCTGTGTACAGTTTGTACAATTTAATTATGTATTCTTCGTAGTTTTCACTCAGCTGACACAATTATTGAATAGAGAGCAGTTTAGTCTTTCAATGTGATACCACGACGATTCACTACGTGGTAGTCAATGAAAACGAGTTCATGTCAGAGATGTCCCCAACTCTACTATGTACTTCACAACGGGGGAGTGGCGACCCACCGAAGTCGAAAGGATCACTTGCTACTCGAAAGTTACTCTAGCAGTCTAATCCACTTGAGAAATAGTAAAATCTCGGCGCCACTAGATGCTGGAAAGCTGACTTCATGTGATTCACCGAAGGGTCACCTAGCTATTTAAATACGTACGACTTTCTACTTATATATTCAGTACTCAAATTAAAACCACAGACCCACTGAAGCGAGTAAAATCATCTTCTTAGGAAGAAAAGTCTAAAACTTTTCGAGACTGTAAAACAAAAGTAGAAATAACATGAAGAGCGTGAACTATAATCTATCGACAAGTAATATTTTATTTCTACTCCCAATACAATAAAACAGTTTGTTGGTTGTTTGCTTGGTTGGTCTCGCCGTACCGATGTGAAGGACTAGATAAAAGACTCATCTTGTGAAAGGCAAGGAAGTCATAGATGACTGCAAAAGTAAAGACGTCTAAAACCGAAGGCACTTCTGTCGCTACCAAGCTTGGTGTACATTTATTGATCTTTATTTTTTTTTTCTCTGCGTTCTTTTGTCGATTGAACTTCCATTCAATTCGGTGGTAAACCATTCCGAGTGGGTATTTTACGTCGATCACAGTTCAAATAGTTTCTGTTCATTTACACCAAGTTATTAACCTGTTGGTGTCACTACCGGCAGCCAAGGTACTGTACAGTGGTGAGCGTTTCCGGAATTTTTTTTCATACTACTAAAAGTCAGAAGTATCAAAAGAGGCATTTTGTAGCCGGTGACCCTGATCCAGATACCTACTTGGTATTAGTAGCAGTCGTTAGCTTTTCTTTTCTGTATTGTACTACTCTGTTTTTGACGATTCACATAAAATCTCCATCGGTTGATGGATGAAGACTTTCCGTGGGATATTCTCTTTTTAACAAAAGAGCCTGATCCGAGAAGCAAACTATTGTATCGTAGTGATGCAAGTAATGCATTCAAGACATTGAACAGAATACCGTAAAAACATGGGTGCTCATCACTGAATTTTAGGAAACCAATTTACCTAAAAGGGATCAAATTAATTTTACTGTACTTTTTGCCGTTGGCCTATGCTGTCCCCGGATAATAAATCAGTTTC
>LQNS02278096.1:29292024-29308552 GCA_001587735.2 Parhyale hawaiensis | reverse complement strand
TTCAAGACATTGAACAGAATACCGTAAAAACATGGGTGCTCATCACTGAATTTTAGGAAACCAATTTACCTAAAAGGGATCAAATTAATTTTACTGTACTTTTTGCCGTTGGCCTATGCTGTCCCCGGATAATAAATCAGTTTCTTTGGTCGCCGTGAACAGTTTATTTTCTGTTTGAGGGGACAACGTTGGGTAAAAATCATCTTGCCGAAGTTTAAGGATTTAGGGCATGTTCGATTGGAGGCCGAAATCAAGCCTTCGAGGCATGACTTTCCGAAACGTCAGCAAACTCTTTATAGATTTGGCTCTCTGAAACGTGATGAAAGTCTTAGGAGTTACGCGATGACGAAGAGCTGACTGAAAGCTCGAGCTCACCGAGCAAGATTGAGTTTCTGGAAGTCGCAAAGGTAACTAAGGATCAATGCCTGGAATTCAAGTCAGCGCGTCGTGTCCACTAAACCTGCGTGAAATCCGAATAAGTCGAGACTTGCACGCTTAACTTTGGCGCCCAATGTTACGTGTCCTTAGTTCTATGAATGATTAGTTTCGAATATGCTTCATATTATCAATAATACTGCAGGCTGCTCGTCCTTCAGTCTATCATTCCATCTATCACAGCTCATACATACAAATTTTAATATGTTCATACGCGAATTATTAATTCAATCGTCGTAGAATGGGTACATTTAAAAACTAGAGCACTCTGAGAGCGCATACCTCCGCCAAGTAAGCCAACGGTAGCAAAAATTCAAATTGGCTCTGAAACCATAATTTTTTTTGCATAAACTCCAAAATCTAATCATTTGTGCCTTTTTATAATAATAACAGCTTGTTCAATTTTTTTGAAGATCCGTTCATAACTTTTTGAGTTATACTGTTAACAAACGTATGACAAATATGAGTCAAATATACAAACGCACTAGCCGATCTGCACCAAAATTTGATCATTTATGTATTTCACCATTATAAATTTCATAATGATCCAATCATTATTTTTGTAGTTATTGTGCTAACAAGCATAAAATTAAAAACGTGACAAACGAACGAACGAACGAACAAATGGACCATTACCGAAATTTGGTCATCTACTCTTTGTTATATACCTAACAACTCATGTTAATTTTAACAAAATCCATCCATAACTTTTTGAGTTATGGCATCGAGAAAAATGACGCAGACAAACAACCATACAAATGGATGGACATATCTTCACCAAAAGTTAATCATCTGTTCCTCCTAACAATCCCTGTAAATTTCATCCAAATCTGTTCATACCTTTTTGAGTTATCTTGGTGACAGACAGACAGACAAATACAAAGACAGACAAACACGACGAAAACATAACCTCCTTGGCGGAGGTAAAAAAGACAGGGAAAAAAAGAGGCTTATGTCATTAACTTCAGAACTCAATTGTTTGTACAAAATAAGCCCTCAACCCCAGCTTTTATAAGAAGACTACTTTGTCTACACAGCATTCCAAGGTCAGAGCCAAACCTTAACCCGTCTGACTCGGTAGGTCTGGGATTGCCGCAGGATAACGATTAGACCGGCAAAGAACATTAACAGTGTTACTGTAAATAAAAAGAGGCACAACTCAGAAAAGCGCGTCATTACTAGTAACTCAAGTCTTTCCACTTTCACCAATATTTTCCTATGCTTGCTGTAAAGACGAGGGCAACCTTGGGTAAAAATTAACTGAAGTCAGAAATTTCAGGGGATTAAACTTATGGTGCAACCTAATACAGCGAAGTAGAACCCTGACTGGATTCTTATGGTAGAAGGCTAGAGCGCTGCCCTTGCACGCTGGGGATGCACTTTCACTTCTCTGTCAAAGATGTGAATTCTTGCGACACACAGGCTGCATCTTCAACATGAATGATATTTACAGTTCACTGCGAGAGCACTGACCTAACTAGAAATAGGAGTGGTCAGAGGGCGCAGTAGGCACACGAGCCTTCAGTTTTTTATATCATAAATCTAACAATCGGTGGTCCACTGCAGTACTCTACTCCTCTGGGGACAAGTGGGGGTTGTACCAGTTGGGGATTGTGCTGTGAAGTTGACTTTGCTTTTATTTTCTACTAGACCACCAGCAACATTTTTACTCACTTTAGCTATGTGAATCTGTATATTAATAAATCTTACCATCTCATTCAAAAAATTTGCAATTCAACAAAGTCCACAAAATCCACATATAGAATCCACTAAGTTCACAAAGTCCATTAAGTTCACAAAGACTACAAAGTCCATCAGGTCCACGAAGACCAGTTCTACAGTAATTAATAAGCTCTTCCCCTGTTTGTATCCTGGATACGGTTTTTGAAAGGCTACGAAATGACGAACGGACGGACTGACTGACGGACAAACAGCTCTCTTATTATAGTATAGATTAAGGTTTCTCCAGGTCCTCAATTTCAGTGGTATGAAATTTTAACTATCGTAAATGGAGACACAGAATAATATAAAATGATCGAGCTATAAAACTTTATGCAGATGACACAGGTGTAGACTCCTGAATTCCTGGGTGAGATTTCTTCGATGTGCAAAATTATTAATAGTGTAAAAAATCAAAAAATATTTCTACTTACATAGATGTAGACACCAGAATCCTTGAGCAGAATTTCTCCAATGCCCGGAATTTCGACGGCATAAAATCCATTCCGCTTGTAGACATGAGCGGCCACCACCGTCTCCCCGTCGCTGTTCTGGGCTTCGATTTTCTTGTAGTAGAGCCGGTCCTCCAGGGGCTCGCTGTTGATCTGCGACAAAAATGTTATTTTTTAGCTATAGCAAGAGTTTTGGGAATTAAAAGTTTCAAAAAATTCGTTGAATGTCAAACCGAAACAGTTCAATAAATTAGGTAATAAATTCAAGAAATGCTTACTAGTTCAGGGTTTAACTGTAATCAGAGTATCAATGACCGGTCGCGCTGACAATGTACCACAGTACCTGCATGATGCAAGCGTTGCACTATACGATCATTTCAGCAAGTTTCTCTAGCGCACAAAGAAAAATAAAACCTTTACCACCCAAAAGCGCCGTTCTGTCTCCTTTAAATACGGTAGTGTTATTCGTATGTATGTATGTAATGTTTGTAGCGAAGGGTGAAGGATTAGGTCGGGAAAGCAGAAGATTGGCAAATCCTACCTATAAAAATGAGCATGAGGTACAAAGGATTGATACTGGCTGGGTATTGGTATAGAGTGGTCTCACAAGTCCAGAGTGTATTTCTTATAATAATGTGGATGTAGTATAGTTAGATCGTGTAAAGGCATTTGATAAAGTTGTTGACGAAATACTATTACTCGAACTCTCCAATGCAGGTATCTGGAAGCATTCCTGAGAGAAACAGAATCCAAGGTGTAATTAAAAATAAAATCGTGATCAAACAAAAGCCGGTACTCCGTGGAGTCCTTCAGAGTACTGTGCTTGGACCAATACTCTTCCTTATCATGAAAAATAACATGTGCCACTAATGCCAGTGTGCAGTTCCATTCTCGGTCGCAGATGACGCACGAATACTTACAGCGGTACAGTCAGTGGCAGACGTCGGATTGTGCAATTCGATTTAAGTAACATCTCTCGCTGGTCATCGATAACAACATTACCTCCAACGATACAGAAATCGAACTGTTACGATAATGGAGAAATTCTTCCGTTATTGAATCGACATCCTACACCACGAGTGATGAGAGCAAATTCGAAATAGATTTTAAGAGACTCTGGGGTGAGAATGCAGGATATTACCACCCTTGAGGATCCCCTGGCTAGAGTTGTTACGATAGACAAGAAATGGAGCTAACGGGTGATCGAACTTTCTCTTCACGAAAGGCAAACACAATGTTCCCCTTCTAGAAACAACTGGTACTGTACACTTCTTTGGATATTGATCAAAGGAAAAGAGCACCTAGAGGGACTCAGCGCTATCCCGAGATCATTCACTGCTATAATTCTAGGCATTGAAGACTTACATATTCTATCACCAAGGACTTGCCCATCATCAAATGAATTAAATTCAACGGAGATGCGAGTGCTTTACGGCCATTTACATGCTTGGATAATTCTAGAAGGAAATACTATGAATGTCAATGGGTGGATCCTTGGGAGATATTCAAACTGTAATTTGTCGCGCTAGAGAAGTGCGAATTCCGTTCAGAAATGATAGCAATGCAATAGCAACAAAGTAGCCTATTCTAATAGTTTCAGTGTCCGGGGTGCGAGGTTATTAAAAAGATGCCACGCCACATTTGAAACGCCACCGTATAGAAGTTGTGAAGTTTAATAACTTACTGGACGCGTACTGACTAAAAATATCAGAGAAAGCAGCTGTAAGCGGCTGCGTACAAAGTAGGAATGATTCGCTACTAGCCCTCCCGCTGGTCAAGAAATGCAGCGTAACCTCTGCACAAGATAAACAGTGTGAGTAACACTACCTGGGCTTCGTCAAAGAGTCATCAAGGTATCCCATTTCCTAAAAAAAAAAAATTCACTCAACATTAGAAGGGCGACGAAAGGGACACAAACTTACCATCACTTGACCCGGCAGGAGGTTGATCATGATGTTTGTTTTCTCAACGGCCAGTTGGGCGGAGATGCCTCCGTTGGCCGCTCGCTTCACCTGGATACCAAAGATGTTGTCGTAGCCTTGCTCGCATGACGTCACGGCGAGGTAACCACATCGTGAGTCCATCGAGACTTCCACGTACTCGTCATCGAAGGTTTTGATCTGGAAACACATTGAGGTAATCATTAGTTGGATTGTCCTTGATCTTTGGGCAGATTGATTGCGTTCATGTACAAACAAGCCATGGAGAGGCACTAGATTCCTTTTTGTAGCAGCAGTTCTTTAAACTATAGTTTCCATTTGCGTCCACGTACGGCACGCGTTCTGCACGTGAACATTTTGGTATATATGACAAAAATATGGATTCACTCTCGACTGTACCGCATCAGTTCAGCGAACGTTTACTTCACCAGTTCATCCGTTCTGTAAATAAACTTACAGATTCAGGGGTGATGGCGCAATATTCGCGAGGTGGGTCTGCATCGGCGTGGTACCCCACTCGTGAAAAGAATTCGTACCAAGCCTTTCCCAGCTTTGAATTGACGATTGTAGTTTTCTCGTTCTGCTTAATAGTAAAGCCTCCGTCTTGATGCCTGGAAACATAGAATGAAGCATTGGTGGCGCATATATGACGAATACAAATATGATAGTAACATCATGTTAACCTACTCTTGCATGCATTCCTAATTGAAGCATTCCCTGCTTCAGACATCGCTACGATTCAGCGGGGGGTGAAATGACCCACAGCATGCCAAGCAAAACGGGAAACCTACTCATGGAGGAAAAATACACCACTGAAGAAAAAGAAGATAAATAGGAAAAAATCATCAGTACGGGATTGGAAATTGGAAGAAGCAAATACGGGAGGAAAACAAAGACGTGCTAAAAGTCTAGCCCTAAAAGTTAAAAGTTTCCGTCTTTCCCGTCTCATAAGATGTTACAAGTGGTAGGCCGCATGCTTTAATTTGTCAAGCAGTTTTTTTAAAAAAAATACAACTTGAGCTTCAAGTATTGAGACGCACGTTGATTTTTGGGGCCTTTTTTTTGTAAGTGCGTCTTATGACACGGGAAATATAACTAGTTCTTCGTTATATAGCATTCTTGCAAAGAGGGTTGGGGAGCTAGTGGAAGCTAGGTTAATATTTATCACCAGCGAACGAAGTGAGAGAGCTGATACTGTTTTCCTTGAAGACTTAAGTATAGATATTTATACATACATATATGCGTATAAATATATATGTCTGTCCACCCATAAGTGGTCGAAAGAGTTGAGCAACGTTCGTAATTTTTGGCAGGGAGTCTGGCTGGTTGCCCTCGATGTGACCCAGCCCAAAAAACTAGGATTATCTGGCCATAAAAAATGACGGCGATGAACTTTGCTTACGCCACGAGGCGATCTAGTTTTGATCTGCAGCGGAGCGCGTCCCACCCTTAATAACATGAAATTATACGGAAGCTTAAACATGGATGAGACTTGGCAAATTTTTCACAAAGTTTTAGTTACTGCTTATATTGAAATACACTGATTATTTTTGAAGCCTAAAGCCCCAAAACTATAATAGAAATGGAAATCTGAAAACTACTCCCAATTTTTCACTTTGATTTGCCAGCCACTGCTCAAAATATCTAGCGCTTCTCATTCTAAAACTAATCTTGAAAGAAAGTTAGTTACTTTCCAGCTACATCACATCATTTTCTATGCCACTCTTTTGGATGGTCACTTTCAAGGGGGGTCACAGAGCAAATATTCGTGCTTGATAGATAACAAGACAGATGTGAACGTTGATTTATGGTGTATCAACTCCTTGCTTTCCAGTACAGCACCTACCTAACAGGAAAAAAATAAAGAACATGGACTGTTCTCAGTTTCATTATGAATGTTAGATAGTTAACGTGTTTAAAGGTCCCGTAACGTGGAAATATGCAGGTAAATCTTGCATCATATGACCGTCAGAAACACTTCCAGATGTGCTGGACTAAAAATTTCATAGCACTTAAAAAACGCTGTTTGATGTCTATACTAGTGCATCCCCGCAGTCAAGAATGGAAGCGAAGATAGTCTATCGGCACCTCTTCAGTATTCTTGCCTGTTGTTTTTATTGCGCTATGATTGCCTAACACTCACTGGAGTGGCAGTTTGGTCGTCTTTAGAGATTAAAGCGATTAGGGCTGATAAGTTCAGTTGGGTGAGCATACTGTCGTTCTTTTTCCAGACCTTCGTCGAAACTTATTATTTCGGTTGAAGAAAAAAGGAAACATAGAAGCATACATAGCATAAACGATACACCTACTGTTACAGTCTTGGGGCACAGAATAAACGCAGAAAAAGAAAGGTCGAGCTAGGCCCTGAACCATACTTCTGATTTTTCAAACAAGCTTCAATTATTGCAAATGCTACGTAATTATAGTATGAGTTGCCGTCGAGTAGAAAAATGAAATTAATATTATTTTCTTTGCAGTGCGCTGGTCCTCGGCAACTAAAGACTTTCGACAACAGTCGAATGGCTTTCCCCCTGACACGTGGCAGCCGTTCCGATGCGATAGTAAATTTAGGTATGTATAGAAATTACAATAAGTACATACAATCAATGAAAACTCTTGTTTTTTTTATGTATTTTTCATAAACAACACGAAAACTTCAATCAAACAGGTCTAATCATAGCTATACTCTCTGAAGTCCCGGACAAGACAAGCTTAGTGGGCAAGCTTACTTGGACTTTGCGTGGCCAAAAATTGATTATATTTTTTACTGTAAAGCATACCCGTGAGCCTCCGTTATGATCTGGAAGTCTTCGCCCTCTTTCTTGCACTGAGCTGGTTGTTCCATCCCGAACAGCTTGTGATGGAGAACGTCATTGAGCACCGTGTTGGTTACAAAATTGAAAGGGGCGCTGGAACATGTCCACTTATCCCACTGCAAATGAGACAGAAGGAAGGTACAATAGTTAATACACGAGTCCACAATCAAACATAAGAGCAATAACTCGGGGAGAAATTGTAAGAAGGCAGCTGGGTCATTCCACGCTGATCTCAACCTGAGGCTAAAATTTGAAAGTTCATCAAAAAGAAAGCTGAAGACCTCTACTTTGTGAATCTGAAAACAAAACACAAAAATATTTAACTAAATTTTGGTAACACTCTGTCAAAGATGAACAATTTTGTAAAAACTTCTTTTCAGAATCTTAATAGTCAGTGAAATGAAATAGATTCAACCCATAATTTTCCATAGTGCTAAGTAAACATTGGGCTTCAAACTACTGTATGTTAGCTATTGCACTTGAAAGCCAATTATAAATTTTAAATAGCCATTTGAAATAATTATTATCGTGGTAAGTCATATATTATGCATGTACACATATAAAACTAGAGCACTCTGAGAGCGCTTACCTCCGCCAAGTGAGGCAACGGTAGCAAAAAATTCAAATTGGCTCCGAAACCATAATTTTCTTTGCATAAACTTCAAAATCTAATCATTTGTGCCTCTTTATATTCATAACAGCTTGTTCAATATTTTTGAAGATCCGTTCATAACTTTTTGAGTTCTACTGTTAACAAACGTTATGACAAACATGAGTAAAACATACAAACGAACAAACCAATCTGCACCAAAAATTGATCATTTATGTCTTCCAACATTGCTAACAACCCCTATAAATTTCATAAAAATCCATTCATTATTTTTTGAGTTATTGTGCTAACAAGCAAAAAATTGAAAATAGTGACAAACGAACGAACGTATCATTACTAAAATTTGGTCATTTACTCTTTGTGATATACCTAACAACTCATGTCAATTTCATCAAAATCCATCCGCAACTTTTTTGAGTTATGGCATCGAGAAAAATGAGGGAGACAGACAAACAAACAAACGGATGGACATATCTTCACCAAAAGTTAATCATCTGTTCCTCCTAACATACCTAACAATCCCTGTAGATTTCATCCAACTCGGTTCATAACTTTTTGAGTTATCTTGGTGACAGACAGGCAAACAAACAAACAGACAGACAAACACGACGAAAACATAACCTCCTTAGCGAAGGTAAATATTTATTACTGTTAAAATGCGTTATGAGACCCTAGGACTACCTAAAGATTGTTTAATTGCTTTATTTGTGTTTTATTTGGTAGGAAATTCGCAGTGTAACGATCGTCGCGATATTTTTGTTATGATCGTCACGACCCTTCTTTGGCTTATCAGGGAAAATAGTAATTGCACCGAACTAAACCTATGCACATTTTGATAGCCTAATCCTTCATCTATAACTCCCATAGCCTATAAAGTATTCAGATATCTATATGTACTTCCAGAGAGTTTTGCAGTTTTGTAGCACTTGGTCGAACGCAAGGTTGCATCTGTGAAACGATCGTCACGGCCACTTTAAATCTAAATAGCTAAAACAACAATAACCAGAAAAAGTTGGGGATTGTTCCATTAGCATCATTAGACACTGGTACTATTATGGTAAAAACCATATCGGGCTAATCCTACAACTTTTGAGGTTATAGGCTGATGTTTGGCAATAAGTATGCTTTGAATGTAACGATCGTCACGGTGGAATGACCCAGTTAATATTTTTCAATGTATCTTTCTCAACGAATACTAGCTGCTTGCTTTGGATTTCCCACTGGAAAGCAGTAAAGTGAAGCCCTTTTAGAGGAAACTGTTGGAATGGACCACATAGGGTGGGAATCGTTGAAGTAATGTGGTGGATTGAAGTTTATGAAGCACATATTTAAATAACTTTGATCAAGGATGATGACACGCAACAGGTTAGCGCACTTCCGGACGCGGCGGACGTACGTTGGAGCGCTGATGTCACTTGGCCATTCGATCGTAGCTTAGTCGAAGAGTAGGAATTGTCTACCATAATTCAGATATGAATTATGAATAGTACAGTTAGTTTAGAAAAGGCACTGTAGACCAAATTGGCATAATTTTTAATAATTATATACGTTGTATTGCAGGAAAATGTGGACCTAAGAAGTGCCGTCCAGATCCCGTCCTTCTCTCCAAACGGTAATAACTATACATTATTGGAAAAAATGATGGATTTATCATTCACCAGTTTCAATGACATGGTTTCACAAGACAGTTTAGATCTGGGCAATTGGCCAAGTATTTTTTGTATGCAAGCTAGTTGCCACTAGTTGGACGTGACACTTAAACAGCTGCAGTACCGACCAAAACTAAGGGACAAATTTTCAAATCGGCATAATATTTTTTCAAACCATGCCAGGTACTTCTTCTATTGCACACTATTAGCCAGTAAGATGTTGGTTATTGTGTTAAAATTTGAGACATGTATAAAGGATAATGAAAAAGTTATGAACGAAAAGCTTTTCTCTTTAAATTTATTACGTCCAAAACTAGGGCAAAAAAATTATTAAATTTCTTATTCAGTCTGTATTTCTTTATTTACGTGGAAGACAAAGTTTGACACTGCCATTTGTGAGCATTGTTGTTCGTAAACATTATCCTGCGATAAGATATCAAGTCACACGAGAATAATTTCACTACTAGAAAAGTTTCTGAGGAGATAAACCGTTCGAAAAGTGTTGTGGGCAGAATAGTGAAGTCGTACGATGAAACCGGCTGCATTGGTGCCCCTAAAAAAGCCGGTAGGCGCCGTAAAACGTCAGTTAGAGAGGACAGAGTCATCCAGCGTACGTCATTGAAGGATTGTTTCAAGTCCTCAGCTGCGATAAGTAGGAAAATTAATGACACAACATGTACGAACGTTTCCGTCAGACAGTTTCTCAGCGCCTTCAAGGAATAAGGTTTTTTGCAATACGTCCACAGAAGAAACCGCTTGTGAGTGCCAAGAACAAGAAAAAGAGATCAGAGTTTGCAAACAAGCATGTTAACTGGTCCCATGAAAATTGGGCTAGAGTGTTTTTCAGAGATGAAAGCAGGTTCAATTTGTTTGGTAAAGACGGTGAGAACTTTGTTAGATCACGTGAAGGTGAGAAATTAAGTGTAAAGTGTACTAAGAAGAATGTGAAGTTTGGCGGTGGGAGTTTGATGGTTTTCGGTATGTTATCTAGTCAAGGGACATCACCCCTTGTTCGTTTGCAAACCCGTGTGAATACTCTGGTGTATAAAAATCTGTTGGAAGGTATTGTCGTGCCTAATATTGTAAACTCAGGTGTCCCCAGCCAAACAGCCAAAAGTTCTTCTGACACATATGGGCATTTGCCGAGTTGAGTTCATCTGCTCTTTTACAAGGCTTATGCCAACGCACTTTCAAAATTTTACTCACCAGAAAGCTGAAAAATTCCTAGATCCTTTTATACGTATTTATGTGCAACCATAAAGACTACTGTAGGACACTCTGCAGATGCAGATAGGATTATGAAGAAACAATGTAGAACTGCTATTTATCAACGTACAAGTAACACCCTTATGGCGTCATAAGCTATTTATTACCCAAACATACCCAAACTTCGTTTCCTGACAAACCTTAAACAACCAATATTGCCTCCACCAATGTCGATCAAAATATACAAAAATCGACGTTATGTTTTGGTAGACATACCTACCATATTGTTTCATCATCCATAATCGACCGTTATCTCTCATACACCACTACATTCTATTATAATTATAACCATTATTCCGACTTGGAGTTTTATTTTACTATACAGGGTGTTCTCTAACTCATGGTACAAACTTTGACATTATGTATTGACACCCAAAACAGACACATTTTTATGAATAGTGAAATGCCCATAAATACTTCGTTATCGAGATATCGAATTATTGAAATGTATTTGATTTTAAGAAATTTCTCACTTTCTTAATTTACACAACCCGCTTTATGGCAAAATTTGTGTGCTTTTCTAACTCTGGTGGGGACAGTCTCTCGAGTCATAGGTGATGACAACTCCCGATTTCAGAAACGTCTATTACAAAATTGAAATTACAACAAGTGTTCGAAATACCTGCCCTGGTTGTGAATGCACATCTGAAACCTACGCAAAAGAGATTCCCGAACACGATCGAACACTTGCGGATCATCCGCAATGTGTCCTGCAGCGTCCACTGTTCTTCCAAGAAGATCCATCTCTGTCTCTACTGGAGTCTCAACCGTCTCAAAACTTATCATGTGCCTCCATAGGTAAAAGTCCTAAGGTGTCATATCTGGAGACCTTGCTGGCCATGGAACTGGGCCAAAACGTCCTATCCATCTGTTGGGATATGTACTGTCGCACATTCATTGAATAATGTGATGGAGCGCTGTGGTGCTGGAACCACATCTGTCGTCTTATATCCAAAGGCACATTGTCCAGTAGGCCAGGCAATACCTCCCTTAGAAATACTTCAAAGGACTCGCCTGTTACACTCTCAGGCAACACAAAGAGTGAGAACGTATTCCAAGTTCATTTGCCGCGGCTCGAGTGCTAGTACGTGGGTTTGCTGTAAAATGTCGCAGTATCCGCTCATCGTCATCGACCCGAGCTCGCTGAGAACGAGGACCACACATGTCTTCTGTTTACCTCAAAACTACCTGTGTCTCGCAGCCGCTGATGCAATCTTGTGAAACTGCGATGATCAGGCAAATGGCGGTTGGGAAAACTATCTGCATGCAGTCTAGCAGCCCTTCTAGGATTGCTATTTGCAGCACCATATGCCAAGATCATTTCTGTCCTTTCAAAATTTGTCAAACGATCCATGTTGTTGGGAGTGTTAACTGACAGCAGACGACAGGTAAACAAATGTTGCCATAACATAGCGGGTCGTGTAAATTAAGAAAGTGAGAAATTTCCCTAAAATCAAATGCATTTCAATTATTCGATATCTCGATAACGAAGTATTTCTAGGCATTTCGTTATTAATGAAAATGTGTTTGTTTTGGGTGTCAATACATAATGTCGAAATTTGTACCATGAGTTAGAGAACACCCTGTATAAAACAACCAGACAAAAAAAAATAATAAATTTCGTATTTAGAAAAAAAAAAACGTTGCCGGGGTCGATTTGTAATGTTTTATCAATTATTCTAATACTCTGGTCAAAGAGAGCCAAGCGAAAACTTTGCGAAGTCATCGCTGAATAACCGCACCTGCTGGAGTTATCATCAGTGGCAAAATAAAGAGTAAATAATTGATGAGGACACCCACACATGCCGACAGTGGAGAAATTGTTTCTGAACAATAACCGTCTGAATATGGTGCAAGTAGTACAAATGCCAATTAGTTACTGACTTCTGTACTTGTCAGTGGTGAAAGTGCTTCTATAGCTATAAGTCAAACGGAGAAAGTTCCTGAAACCTCCCAAAACTGAGAAAGTCCAAAACCGTAGACTACACCTGGCACCATCTCATGAGAAATGTGGCAATGGCCAACACCATATAGAGTGACCAGCAGACACGCGAGTTAAAACCTAATTGGCAGTATATTGAACGGTTCAACTGTAAGATTTTGTATGAAATTAGCTAAAGAAAAAGTTTCACAAAATTAATGTATGTGCAGCAAGTATATTCTAGAACTTATCACCTCGCAACCGAGACTTCTCCTAAATTATTATTAGTATTACCTCCGCCAAAGAGGTTGTTTTCATCGGGCTAGTCTGTCTGTCCATTGTCTATTTGTTTGTGTGTTTGTATATCACCATAATAACTCCCAAAGTACGGAATGTGACGAAATTTACAGGGATTTTTAAGTATGTTAGAAGAAACAGATGATTAACTTTTGGCAAAGATCCGTTTATCCGTTTGTTTGTTTGTTTGTTTGTCTGTTTCATTTTCTTAATGTCATTACTCAAAAAGTTATGAACGGATTTTTTTTATAAAATTTACATAAGTTGTTGGGTATATTCCGAAGAGTCAATGACCAAATTTTTCTGATGAGCTGTTAGTTCGTTCGTAACCTAATGTTTTCAATTTTATGCTTGTTAACACAACGCTGAAAGTTATGAATGGATCTTTGTGAAACTTACAGGGAATGTTAGTTATGTTACAAGACATGAATGATTCAATTTTGGTGGTGATCGGTTGGTCTATTTGTGAGTTTGACTAATGTTTTTCAGAATGTTTGTAGGGAGCATAACTCAAAAATTTACGAACGGATCTTCAGGAAAATTACTGAAACCGTTAATACTGTTAAAAGGCACAAATGATTAGATTTTGGTATTGATACAGAATAAATTTGAATTTCTCGTTAGCGTTACCTTGCTTAGCGAAGGTATGCGTCCTCAGAGTGTTCAAGTTGTTGTTGTTATTATTATATTGAGTAGTTTAAGCATCCGTTTCCACATAAACAGCGATCTAACAGAGCAAGAAAATCGGGACATAATTACCTCCGCCTAGGAGGTTATGTTTTTGTCGTGTTTGTCTTCTCGATCTTTGTGTGTCTGTGCGTCTTTCACCACAATTACTCGAAAACTAACGAACGGATCTTCATGAAATTTACAGGGATTGTTAGGCACAGTAACAGATGATCAACTTTTGGTAAAAATCCGTTTAACTGTTTGTTTGTCAGCCTATTTTTTCCTAAGGCTATAACTCAAAAAGTTATGGACGGATTTTCATGAAATTTACATGAGTTTTTAGGTTCATCACCAAGAGTAAGCAGCCAAATTTTCAGGATGATCTGTTCGTTCGTTTATTCGTTGCTGTGTTTGATTTTATGCTTGTTAGTTAGCACAATATCTCAAAAACTTATGGATAGATCTTTATGAAATTCAGAGGAGTTAATAGTGACGTTAGAAGACATAAATGATTAACTTTCGTTGATGATTGGTCGGTCTGTTTTCAATTCAATATCATGATGTTCATTGGCAGCCTAACTAGAAAAGTCATCAACTAATCTTAAAAAAATACAGGGATTGATGATACTATTAAAAGGCGCAAATGATTAACTTTTGGAGTTGATACATAGAAAATTATGGCTTCAAAACGAATTTGCATTTTTCGTTGCTGTTGCCTTGCTTAGTGGAGGTATGCGCTCTCTGAGTGCTCTCCAGTTAAAGTATGTGGACAGAAACGTGGAACCCATGCTCGAGGGTGTTCCCATATAGGATCAAACACGCGGGGAAACAGTTGTAACTCGGGAAAGAAGAAGAAGAAGAACAGAGGAAAACAACATCAGTAAAAGTGTGAAATAGGAAGAAAGTAAAGTGGGCATGAAAGACGGACGACCCGAAGGCCAAGCAAATGGCTAAGGCAGCGTCCTTAGCATAGGATGGAGGTCCCTAACTAAACTCTTTGGTCTGTGGCCCATCCTATGCCTCCTGAAGGGCACCTCTCCTGCACTGGAGACAACAAACCGTACTTATCTGCATTAGACGAGTTATACTTTAACTGATGATGGCTACCTGAATATGGTGCCAGTAACATATAGAGTAATTTATGACCTCCGCACTTGCAGTCAGTGAAAAATTGCATTTTGTTGGATTCTGGCCAGATAAATGTGCTGTATGTAGTGAAAAGGTTAAGAGCAAAGACTTACATCACTCAAGGTGGTGACGGAAGTTACGTGGTCATAGCGAGCGTTGTCGTAGAAAGTCTTGTAAGGATTATACTTGTATCCCTGGCAGTCCTGGGCTTGCTGCAGCTCCCGCTGGAGCTCCGTTGTGGCCTCCTCCGTTAGTTCGTAGGAGGTCTGGGAAGAAGAAAAGAGAGTTACAGTGAGACAGTCTCACATTTTTTAAGAGCAAGACGGATGTGGATTTCACTGTAAGCTGTTACTGAAGATAACGCGTATTAAGGAAAAAAAAAACTCTACATCTATTGACGAACACGCGAATCACCTTGCATAAACGACCGGTAATTACGTAGCTAATTTGAAGTGAATAGAAACAAATGTAGATAAATACCACCAGTCAATGCTGTTGTTCTCGCTAAATTGACATATGACAGAATGCCGCTTGAATTGATTCATCCATTTTCGTTTGTAATGATGGCAGATTTTCATGCTGGGAAGTTCATGACGACGCGCAGTGATCCAGGACGTAGATAAAATGTATGATGTCAAGCTGCTGCTGCTTGTTTACAGCTTCTCAGCAGGGAAGAAAGTAAAGAATAGATTACAAGTGTTACTAATATTTATTCGATTTTCCATTACTAGTATATACTGCCAAATTAAGGGCACGAGTACAAAAGGCGATAAACTCTTTGACAAACAAACGTGGATGGTTGCGAGCCTGGCACAAGGGAGAAGAAAGACTGTTTTATGCATGCGTTCGGGCCCGTTCAAGATTCTGTACCTAAATTCCACATGTGCTTTGCCACACGCACTGCGCTGCTCATCTTTTTCTCATGGAAACACCGGAAGAATGTGAGCCGGTTTTGAAAGTAGTTAATTAACCACAATAATAATAATAAGTATATTAATACACTGGAAGAAAACAATAGCATAAAGGTAATACAGTGAAACGTGTATTAAGCCCATAGGTAGCTAAAAGCTATTTGGGCAATGTATAATGATTAAAATAGTTCCCACTCCATCAAGATATCTATAATCGGAGTTATTTTACAACACACTGCCTATGATTGTACACTAAAATATTCAATTAGCAGCTCAAATCTGATTAGATACTACGAGACAAGCATCAGGTACATTAAAAAAAAACCTTAGTAGTAGTGCAAAACAAATGAAGCAAGTCACCTCACAATATTTGCTATGAAGAATCAGTACGTCCACCCAAGACCTTCCAGCGCCCTCACCTCCCGAAAATACAGCAACCCAGAGCCAGACAATACAATGACAATTTTTACAAGTATTTATAACCTCTATTTGGGTCAAGCTATAGCCCCCTCCCTCTCCCTCCCGGGATTGAGAGCCGGGAAATTATTATTATACTTAGAAGCCCAAGTCTACGTTTCCCCCACAGAGGCGATACCCAGAGGAAGAAAGAACGGGCGCAAAGCTGGACGACAGACGCATGGAACCCACGCACGAGGGCACCCCCAGTCAGGACCAACGCGCACAGGAACAGCAACTCGGGAAAGAAGTGGAAGAA
>LQNS02278096.1:29241545-29252715 GCA_001587735.2 Parhyale hawaiensis | reverse complement strand
CTTTAAATTTAACGTGCACGTTTATGCAATCGATCTCGACTTCATCTTCCGTATCATGGATACAACCGAACTATTTATCTAATTTCCTGCTAACAATTACTGATGAAGATTGTAACACGCGAAGGTTGGAACATCGCCATTAATATTATAGATAGTTGCTCGGCTGGTACGGTTATTAACTTTTACGAAGCTGTACTTACCCCATCCGGAAATCTGGCGCAGTTTACGCACGAACGGCTCGAGGAGCGGCTCCCTCACGTCCCCAATCTGCTGCGACGGCCTGTTCAGTTCCGCGTCAGTTTCCTCGCCGTCGTCAAAGATCGACAGCCTCTCTGCCTGCTGGACTTGCTGCGTTCCAAACGACCCGAAGCTCTGTGAAAGTATGTCAATAACGTCGTACGGTCTTATGATTAATCTTTGCTAGCGAAATAAGAAAAAAATAACTATCCGAGCAACCTAAAGCTTTTCAAAGCACTTTTTTTTTAGCTTTTTGCTACTTCAACTTATTGTATTTCTTATGCCAAAGAACCTAACACGGAGCTAGTCACCGCAATTGTTAGCCTTTTGACGTAAAAAAATTAACGCGGTATAATAAAAAATAAAAAAAATTACAAGAAAATATAGAAAGAAACGAGTAGCAGCACAAATTTTACAACGAAATGGTTAGTATAATCCTGCACTAAGTCTACTTGAGCCACAAACATTCCACTCTAATGTCTGTAAAAGTCCTTAATATCCTAATATGATAAACATTCCACTATATCCATATACAGCTCTGCATAAGTACTACATCAGACATTATCACCTCATATTTAACCCTCCCAACAGAGTGAAAAATGAGGATGAAATGCGAGATATCAAAGCTGCCCTCTATCTACGTAAAGATCGCTCAGCATGGCACAATTTATTCTTTCCTCAGTAGAAACCTATACGTAATACTTACAATTTGTACCTGCAAACCCTGTCTGCCGTAAATTGCGCCCTACACGTGTAACTTAAACAGCGTAGACATGCTTTCAACTGGTCGTACCTCAAATTCACTATCTCCTCCTCCAAAGCTGTCCACACTCTGCTGGCCGCCCCACAGATCTTCACTTTGCTCCTGTCCAGTGGTCTGCTGAGTGAAGCCGCTCTGTTCCTGCCCGCACAGCTCGTATTCTTCGTACGAGTCCTGGCCGTACTTGGAGATGTAGCGACCTGCGTTGGACTGTCGGTCCAGGTGGTCTGAGGAGGGATATAATTATGCTGTCAGCAGATGTGGGTAGAAGCGTATGCTAGCGCAATCTACGGTCCAAACAAAATATTTGTGCTCTGCAAAAATCCTAAAAATTTGCGCTTTTGCGATTGCGCTCCGCATATGTTCTAAGTCCGCAAAAATTTGAATTTTACCTTTTTCTGCTGTTAAAACTTGAATTATTTCCAACACGTTGTCATGATCTTGTACCAAGTTACAAGATTAATTTCATCATCACATAATGAAGTGATACAGCAGTAAGTTGTTGTTGAATAATTATGAAAACAATGCTACGCAAGTACTACTTTCTAAAATATATGAATTACACAACCTGTTTTTCTGAGTCAATAGTAATAAGTGTAAGTATAGAACGAAATTCACTTGTGACCTGAAAAAGAGCTTTTACGTTCATGAAGCATATTCATATGAGTTTCTTAAGAATATGGCGTACTGGATGATGCCGTAGCTAGACAATAGTCAACAACAATGACAGTTGCGTATCAACAACAACAATGACAGTTTGAAATTCTCCCATCAGCAATCTCGTCATGCAGAATAACCCTAGTAATAAAAAGAAGACCACAATCAAACCAATGCCATGCATGCATACACCTACGAGACTTGAGTCTGCACGCTCAAGAAAAATTCAAACATCGGCATCACCACTACTACGCTTTCTCGCAGACTGACGCTACATTTGGCCGCATGGCAGACTCAGACCACATACACAGTAACAGCACAGCCTTGACATCACACGGAAAATGCGCGCGTTTGCAATAAAAATACTGCACCAAGTAAACGGCAGCCAACGCCTCCCTATATTCTAAGCTCTTGTCATCAGGAATTCAAAACTAATCAGAAAAGGACAAACAAGTGAAACAAACCGCGTATTACAACCGGCGGAGAACTTAAAACAGCGAAGATACCGGCCAATCCAGCCACGTAATCGGTCATTCGTTTTACAATATTGACCAATCAGCTATCAGTTCCCGAATCTGCGTACGCCACAAAAGTTTGGAAATAGAGGCAACCACGATTCCAAGAACCATAGTTTAACACTGCCGCCCATGCCCTCAGATGGTGGGCGGGCTATCCGACCAGTAGGTATATTTTAACTTTCTTTGAAGCAGTTTAATAAACAGCCCCTGCTGTCTACCTAACCTCAAGATGATCCCCATGAATTGGTCGATACGCGTCGACAACATTTAACCCAAAACCATCGAGTGTCAATTTTTCTTAACGTTTCAAATAATTCTTGTCCTACAAGACACTTTAGTTTGGTTCGTCGGTTTAGGATTTGCGTCTGGACTTGAACGCAAAGGAAGTCAGCAATTAACGGACAACATCAAATCATGACCACAGGGCAATTATGCATTTGGTTGAAAATGAGAATATTTTAAATTTATAACAGTTCAAAATAACAATAAAAATATAATAGACTTACGATACATCATTACTTTAACGGGACATGTATAGAATAGAGGCTGTAAACTGGTCTCTTCAAAAAAATACCTAAACATATCACAGAAGTTGGACCCAACAACTGTTGAACCATAGACCGCAACAGTACTTGACTCGTAGGTCCAAGTCGCCTCTGACGCTGGCCTCCAAAATGGGAAAAACTGGGATTTTCTCAAGAGCTATTATGAACACGTCCAGACACGGTCATGCAGGCAAGCGCCCAAGTGCGTCCCCGCCGTATCCAAGATAAATTCTCCACAAGAAAAATGTTGGATACCTTGGAAATTTTTTCTTCAATATTAGATAGGGGAAAAGAACAGGTCTTGAAAAAATCCTATTTTTTCCGTCGCCGACTTTTGGCCGCCAGCGTCAGACCTAAGAGTCAAGTACTGTTGCGGTCTTTGCTTGGACTTATCTAGACAGGGAACTTATTCGTCGTCTTTGCTTTGGTTTACGAGTATCGGCGTGATAAGCTCAAGGTCCTTAGTTCAAGTCCTGGCTTGAATCCAGGTATTTATGCCAATCAAACTCAAGGGAGGTCGGATGAGCTCCCTGTCTGTATAAGTCCTAGGGTTGTTGGAGTAAATGACTCAGTGATTTTACAGGTTATTTAGTTAACAGGGCCGACGGGTGAGCTCCTTCTGTACACGTAGGGCTTTAGCTTATAAATGACCTTCCAACAGTGCGCCGAGCAGACCAAGCACTGCATGTGCTTGCTCTGGTGTAAGAGTATTAGCGTCGTAAACTGGAGGTCCCCAGTTCAGATTTTGGCTTCATCTCCAGTATTTATATACCGTATATATCTATAACATATATGTATGTACAAAGGGATTGTGTCTACATAAACGCTATCATTGATTTGTTTACCATAAAGTTAGTATCTTTTAGTGCTATTCTTTCAATTGGCAATTACACTTAAGTATTTTTTATACATATAAGATAGGTTTGGATCTTCTGTAACTTGTACGATCGTGTTTCCTGTGATATACTACAGCTTAATAGGTAATATTAATAGTAATTTCGTGTTTATGATTTGATTAAGATATAAGTTTGAGCGTTGCCTTGAGCAATAATTGATACTGACCTATTTTTTACTAAATACATTTGAAATTGTTGACTATTGTGTACTCGGTATATTCAATAGTATTATAATCCTGTGCTGAATTAAAAAAAAATAGTTAGAATTAGAGTCAACCTGACCGCACTCATAACTGGAAACCCACACGCATTGGTTTATGCAGCGGATATAGGCCAACAGGCCTCAGGGGAGTAAATACGGCTGCAGTCGACCACGGGTCGTCAACAGCTATGGCGCCGTGGACACAAGCTTCTAGCGACTCGCACCACCCTACCCTTCCCCCATTGCTGAGGAAGGCAAGTACCCCTACGGCAGGTGGTCACTAATGAGTCAGCGCGCCTAGCACAGCAAAAACATCGCATGCCTGGGTTGGTATCGAACCTGCCGCCTCCGACACCTGAGTTCAGCACGCGAGGCTGTTGCTACTGTGGGTATGAACGTATAGTTTAAATAGTCAACATCCAATATATAGTTTTTGGCACACTGGATGCAAATGTAACATAGATTTTATTCAGAATCCTTGTTTGGTTTATTGTCTCGGTTTTGCGTGCTAGAAATTTGAGCATACGCTCCTTCTTTCCAGATTTTTTATTTCTGCAGTTTGTGAACTAGATTGCAAAGCGCTTTCGCAATCTGAGGAAAAAATGGGTCCGTGCCCACCTTAGACTGTCATACAATAATAAATCACGATTCTAGCGCGTACACACTACATCAGCTCGATGTATAGAAAGCTTCCAAACGTTCATCTTTTATGTAATGTTACAACTGCTACCAGTGCGCTTCGATATCAGCTTAAAGCGTTCGCAGAACGATTAACAGAACTTACATATAGTCAGATGGGGTAAGACACGGCCGCGGCCATCGTGAGGTAAGGCACGACCGCGCCCGAAAATATTCGTTATTTGCAGTACAGGGTTGGAACAAACACTGCAATGACTGGAAATAAATGCTCTAGCAGATTCTGCCTTCAAATTTTATCCAGCGCGGTCGCTTCTTACCCCATGACTGCCGTGGTCCTGTTTTACCCCATCTGACTATATGGAAGTTGCTACGCAATGTGGATGGAGGCCGATTCTGAGGACAATATTATTTTCCCGCCTTAGCGAGGTTTATAGTTCAAAAGCATCAGAATGTTTCGTAGTACCTTTGCAAACATAACTCGTGTGTATCACAGGATAATAATAAAATAATAATACGTGTCAGCAGGCATTGCAAGTGCCGCTAGAAATGTTTCAGATGATTCTTTAAGTTTTGAGTGAATAACAAAATATAATCAGAATGCGATCACTTTTTATGGTTCAAAAACACGCAGCAACACATTGGGAAGTATTTATGGGCGAACGTAAGGCATCTACGCTTTTCGTATACATCCGTTTCAAAACAACCGCAGCCATGTGATGTAGTATAATTTTCTTCTAAAGTACTTATGGCGAGTTATGCCAACAGTAATATTTATATCATTGTTTATGTTGGTTGCACAGCTTAGGGCGACTGCACACGTCATTCATATCAACGTGTTCGCAAATCCACTCGTCCGAATATGTTTCTACGTTCCAGAAGTAGCAACAGCAGCGTGCACCGTTTTCTGAGTTCTATTTTACTCGAAATTGAAGAGATTTCCGTCACTGCCTAGTGATGCCTGCTGAGAACTGTTAACATTTTGCAACTTTTTTGTGGCGCACGCAAAGTTGTGCTGACAACGACGCCACAAAACATTCAGATGTATGAACGCGTTGAGATGCACGACTGTGAATTCACCCTAAGCTCCATTCATCCATGAGGCCAAAAATTTATGGTTATCTGAACTACACCTGCAAATGATTGACGGCTGAATTGTTACAGTATAAGTTTTTGAATTGCATTTCTTTATAACACTTTGTTTAAAATTATTGCATTTCTTCTAAAATGATTCGATTAGAGCCTTCGAACTTCTTCCCATAAGGTGACAGAGACAGTACCATATTTGACTTTCCGCTCCTCCCACGTGTTCCCGACAGAAAATTGATAAAACCTAGAGAAAGTATTTCCAGTCAGCATAGCGACGTCGAACAACAGACTACAGAGAGAAATTATTGAATAGTTTAAGTAAAAGTGATCTAACAGAGGAAGAAAGAAGGGAAATATAGTACGTCGATAGAAGAGGCGAACCCATGGACGAAGGTGTTTCCACACAGGGTCAACGCTCACGGGAACAGCAAGTCGGGAATGAGGAGCAGATGAAAGTAAGAGCAGTCGGAACAAGAAATCGAAAGGTAGCAAAGTGAGGAAAAAAGGCAGACGTCTCGGAGGCTTGCTAACGGCTTTCATAAACTACAGGGTACACGTCGGGGCGCTGATCCCCATAATATATATATATACCCCTTGAGGGGGGGGGGTACCTCAAACAGAAAACTGTTCATGGAGACGCAAGGAACGAGTCGCAAACATGAGCACTGGCCAGTAGTAAATTGCAAGATTAGTTTTAGCCAAATTTAGTGTTTTAACATTCATTGATCGTCGCCCACCGTTGGCATTTAGCTACGAATCGCTGTATTGTTTCTTGCTGATCAAAAAAGTTCTTTCATTGCCACAAACAGTTTACTTTTTGTTTGAGGTCGCCATGTTAACAGGAGAAGACTCCATCGAAGTTGTATTTATTTGCCGTCAGGCTCACTCGGGAATTTGAGCGGGCAGTCTAGTATATCTTGTGGTCTATGGCGTTTCACGGTTCAATCTCTTCATTGTTCATCAGCATCAATAATGATCATATCTCCAGTTAAGTGCTCAACAGTGTCTCGGTTGGGAGACCATGCTGGCCATTTCATCAGTCCGTTCTCTTTGAGATAAAAGAGTTGAGAAATATTCCACTACCGCCAGTGCAGCAAATGACACTAATACTAATAGTCAAATATAACCAGAAGCTAACATCTTTTGGCTGAGAACTTCTTCCAGAACAAGGGGACAACGTTCACATTGAGGAATGCGAAGAAGCAGCTGCAGTCAGTTTTATACCTTCAGCCACTTTAAACAACCATTAATGCAGCAATTTGCCCATTTAGATCAGTTTAAATATATTGGAGACTGCAAGTTGAGTTAATTGTTGCAACTTACGCTTGTTGACACTGAGCACAAAGCGAGATGGTCCCTCATGAGGCACATCCTTGTAGACGGAGAGCGTTAAGTACTTCAGGGAAGGCGCCAGATACCATTTCTCGAGAGTCAAAGAACCTCTGCAAAGACGAAAAAAATACATGGTACTTAATTAACTACAGTGACATCTAAACTTATGCTATGTCATTTCAATTTGTTTTTTTCTGATACGGTAACGGTGAAATTATAAGACAACCTCTGCCATGGTCCCCAATGCAATAGTTATGAGATCACTGAGCGAGCACCAACAAGCGAGGAATTAAAACGCAGAAAACAATTTGACACGCGCGTGAACAGCGGATATGCCGTGTTCGTCATCAGTGATCACAACGAGAAGTTCATCCTCAAGTCTAGAACGGATGGTGACCAAAAATATCATAATTCATGAACAATTAAAACACTAGCGCACTCTGAGAACGCATACCTCCGCCAAGCAAGCAATATTGAAATTTATCATCACTAAATCTGATCATTTGAGCCTCACGAGATTAGTAACAGCTTCTGCCAGTTTTCTTGAAGATCCGTCCGTAACTTTTTGAGTAACATGTTGTCAGACATTTTGACAGACAATAATCAATCACACAAACGGACTAACCGATGATCACTAAAATTTGGTCACTTCTGTCTTTCAACATTTAATATACCTGTAAATTCCATGAAGATCCATTGATAACTTTTTGAGTTATAGTTCCGACAAACATTAGATTGGATAGGCGGCAGTAGACGGACCGACAGGCCCATTCGCAGAGGGCCGCCGGGACTTACGCCCCGGCCCTCCATGAGCTATTGCCATTATGTTAGTATCAAATAAAAGACCCTTGGGAATAAAAATAAGAATAAGGAAAAAACTCAGACACAGAGACGATTCTGCAAGCACGATTTATTGCTGCAGATCTGCGGAGACTTTCAGTCACAATATATTATGATGGGCAATACGAGACTAGCGTTCAGCAAATGGCTATATTACGACTGGCCATTTGGGTATGGTCTCTTCTTACATCGTTTTTGCGTTTCTTTTCTGCAGGGGAATGGCAAATGATACTCCGCATGCCAAGAAGAACATTCAACTGCGTTTTGGAAAAGAATCGAAAGAAGTAGTAGTATAAGATAGTTTAAGCTTGCCTCCCTAAATAAGTACGAAGCTTTACAAGTGAGGAAAAGAGAGGCACGTACAGCATATCGATAGACACTTGAAACCCATGCACGTGAGTGTTCCCACACATGACCAACGCGCATGGAAACGGCAAGTCGGGAAAGAAGAGGAAGAACAGACGACAGTAATACCAATAGGAGTATGAAATCTGAAGGAAGCAAAGTGGGCACGAAAGACAGACGTCCCGAAGGCCTAGCTAACGGCTAAATAAAAATTAAGCAACCTACAGGTTCCCTCTGGGGGGCGCTGTTCCCCATAATATAGGATGAGTGAAACTAAACTACCCTAACCCTATATATGGTCCATCCTATGCCCCCTGAGGGAAGGCTTCGAAGAACACTGACACATACTTCACTATTTCTTCGACATTAAACACTTACTTGGCAATCAAGGTGTCTATGTTGATATCGAAGGGAATGTCACCAGTGTATACAGAAGTGAATCCAAGCGGCAACGATCTGAGATTCTGAAAACAAAACCGAAGACCATGAGCCTCAAGTAAAAAAGAAATATAATTTTTCAATTCTGAGGTTTTTTAAGCTGTGATGGGAGAACATAAAGTTAGTAACCTGCTAACGAAACAAAGTTACAACGCATCACAAAATAGAAACTGAAAACACTCAAGGGCAAAACATCCACAGAAACAACAAACGATCGTTAATTACCTCCGCCAAGGAAGTTATGTTTTCGTCGTGTTTGACTGCCTGTTTCTTTGTCTGTCTGTTTCTTTGTCTGTCTGGCTTTCTATCTGTCTATCCGTCTGTCACTAAGATAACTCAAAAAGTTATGAACCGATTTAGACGAAATTTACAAAGATTGTTAGGTATGTTAGGGGGAACAGATGATTAACTTTTGGTGAAGATATGTCAATCGTTTGTTTGTTTATCTGCCTCATTGTTCTCAATGCCATAACTCAAAAAAGTTATGGATGGATTTTGATGAAATTAACAACAGTTGTTTGGTATATTACACAGCGTAAATGACCAAATTTTGGTAATGATCCGTTAGTTCGTTCGATTGTCACTGTTTTTAATTTTACGCTTGTTAGCACTATAACTCAAAAAATAAAGAATGGATCTTTATGAAATTTATAGGAGTTAGTAATGTTAAAAGACATGATTGAATAAATTTTGGTGCAGATCGGTTTGTTCGTTTGTATGTTTGAGTCTGTTGAAATATTTGTCTCACTTGGGCTACAGATGTGCTCAACCTATTTAGCTAAATGTGAAATTTAACTGAGTTTCTGGTAACTGATTTAACTATGAGAACAGCTGTCCAGACTTAATCTGATGTCGTAGTTTGGTTGATGAAACGGAACAGAACTTTCCAGTACCCTTAATAAATGCGCACTACAGTAACAGTTGAGATGATTTCACTTAAAATACATGCATAACGGCAGAAAATCTTACAAGACAAAAATCGCAACACGTTTAATGTATTTAATTTAAATTTAATTCCCTATTTATTCAAGTCTGGTTGAATTTGAAACAGATGCGTATAGCGTCAGCAAATATAGACTTTGGTCAATCACATTCAGGCGTTACCATGAGGATGTTTTCATTTAACGTAAGCTATACTCATAAGCAAGAGCACCAACGTGAGCTTTCTCTTGTCCCTAAGCTGCCATTTAATAGAAGTAAAACTCACGTCATAAGGAACGCGAGTCTGTCCGTAGGGTCGGACATCTTGCAGCTGCCGCTGAACTGTCGCCAGGTCCTCGTGAGTCGCGTCGCCCAGGAGTGTGTAAGGTTGGTTGACTTTGGAGAATACCAGCGTCTGGTGGAATGAAGGCACGGGTCAGTCAAACACGACCAACAGATATTCTCGTATAATTGCAAAAAAATAATAGCTACAGCGTTCAGTAACTTGGCAATAATAAATAATTCATTCTCAGGAGTTCCATGTTACAGATCTATAAAAGACTAAAATTGACTTTTGCAGAGATATTCATTCCCTATATCATCACGTTGCATTTGTAAAGCAGTGTCGGACATAAAACAGGGATAATTTAGTTAGTAGAATTGCAAACGGGAGTGAATATTCAGTTGTCGACTCCTCAAACATTTTTTTTTTTTTTGTTACTTTACTTCATTTTAGTGCATGATTAGCTTACACAGGTACAGTACCGTTAGACACTGGCGGCTCCAGGTTCTTCTCATGAGTGGGGCATTAGTAGCCAAGCCCTTCCCTCAGCTTTCAATAGTATTACCATTTAACCATCTTACATGCTTGTGTATAATTGTGAAACTCCTCCACATTTTATTATATATCCCTTCCAGCCCCCTACATGCCAATTCCTGTCGCCGCCACTGGGAAGCAATTACAGTCCCTGACCAAATTATTAGCGCACCAGTGACGGTTAACGGAGCAACCTTTTCAATTATTAACCGTTGCTTTAAAAATCTTGTAGTTTAGTTGCCTTTCGCATTCATGGACGATCTAGAAAGAGCTTGATCCACTTGGAATTTAATTCTCTGGATGGAAGTGATTAACAAGAGTTTGTCAGCAAACATACACTCGATCAGCGCTGCTAAAGTTTAAAAGTATACCCTACAAGAATTCTAAACAAAGGAGGTCAGCAGCTGATTGGGTTGAGTCTAAAACAGAAAAATCATTGCCTTTAAAAATATGTTCGCCATTTGCAGAATGTTCACGAATAGAAGATTTTGTTGGTTTTGCCAAATTTGAAACAAAGGTCTTCTGTATTGGGCACAACTCACAAATCATCCGAGAGCATTTCTTCCAATGTACGAAAGCTCGCAGCGGACACACTTATTACTGTATTTACTACAATTCTATTCTACGCATCAACACCAACACCTCGGAAGTTTTTTCGATCAAGAAATGACGTTATCCCAATATAACAAAACGCTTATTGTATTTATTTCATTTCGTGTTCGCATTTTAAGGATATAGACAGGTGAAAAAATATGCCTGTTTGCAGATTTTGTAGTTAAATTGGGCTTTCATGCGGAAGATGTCGAAAGAGAGACTCTTATCCCACTAGTGGACCCGTGCGTGAAGAATTCACGCAATAACCTATACGTTTGCGTAATGCCTCTAGGCCGGTGCGGAATCTCCTCTTCTCTTATTTGCTTCTTATTTTTCTTCTGTT
>LQNS02278096.1:29191030-29234195 GCA_001587735.2 Parhyale hawaiensis | reverse complement strand
AGGTACCGTTTAATTTGCATTTTTTCCTGATGGCAGCTCAGTTTTCGTAACATAGTGACAGTTAGAGCACGTTAAACACCATAATAATGATTAATATTACATATCTTTTGATCTATTTGCTTATTTGTCAATTTTCTGTTACGATTCAAGGAAATACGCGGAAGTTGGGCCAGTTTGGAGACAGCGGTGCTATCCTATAATGCTCTGTTTGGATCAGATAGGCAAACGTTCGACCTGGTTATAGAAAATACAGAAGTAAAGAAGTCTCAGAATGAATGCACTACTTACTTTGCCAGTCTTGAAGTCTAAGAAAGGAAGTGATGTATAATTGTTATTATTTTCAATTGTTTTTTTGCTATTTGCTATTGTATTTCTATGTCGATACCACACGAATTCTATCGATGATCAACGAAGCTGAGGGTAAGATTTCTTCAGAAAACAGGAGAAAACAGGAGTGAAACTACGAAGAGGAGCGAGAAGAGAAGAGTTTCAGAGTTGTGTATTTCGCCATGGTAGATTTCTTCCTTCGGTGTCGCATTTGCTGGTTGGTGGCGTCGTCCCGGTCGCACTATCGTCTCTCACGACGATTTGTGTGCGCAAATCGTGTGCGCGTGCGGCGTTCACGTTGGTGCGCCGCACTGCCCGCTTTATCGCTGATTAAGTTGGGTTAGGTTAGGTAACGTTAGGTAACGTAAGGTAACATTAGGTAACGTTAGATAACGTTAGGTAAGGTTAGAGAGGTTAGATTGGGTTAGGTTAGGTTGGGTTAGGTAAGGTTAGGTTAGGTTAGAAGGTTAAGTAAGGAGGTTAGGTTAGGTATGGCTAGGTTAGATTTACCTAGGTAGTGTTTATTTTAGTGGTGACGCGCGCAGGAAAGCTTACGTGAACGCAAAATCGTCGTGAGAGACGATAGTGCGTCCCGGTCCACACTCTAACAGCGGCCATGGTATCAGTTTACAGGGAGGTGGTGAGCTTGTCATCGCGAGGTTGAAGGTCAACGAGGTGCTCGGATCCCGTCACCCAGCCATTTCAGCGACTAAGAGAACACTGCCCCGACCCGACCGTACTGCGCTGTCACAGTTGTTTGGCTACTATGTGGCCCTCGCCTCCTGCAAGCACAGGATCGGCCTTGTGACCTCTTCGCAGTGCCCGCTCTGTCAAGCAGGCACGCAAGTAGTCTAACATATTTTTCCGTGTAACGCGCTTCCCACGGCCCGCAATTCCGTTCATGTGTGGGAGGACCCCCGCGGCGTCTCCATCTCTCTTGCTTCTCACCCTATCTTTGATTATCTCCCACCACTTCGACGTTTCCCACTGGAATCTGCACCAGACGGGGCTCGAAGAAAGGCCTAACTCCACCAACACTCACATGAAGCCAGTGAGTAGTACGGTCACGCTACTGTGCTCTAAGTACATAAGCTAAAGTAGCATTTCAGGGTACTGATCACAGTTCATTAACAGAAGATAGTTAAATCAGATCTCAGTGTTTGCGCTACGCCCATGAAACCTTCAGAATTGTGACATCACAATTACGTCACACCATTGTGAAAATACCGAAAATTCCTCGCTGCAACAGGAGCGATGCAATTGGCATGACATCACAATTCTGAAGGTTACAAGGGCGTAAGCCAAACATTTAGATCTGACATATCTAATCCTCTGTAAATGAACTGTGGTACTCATGATTGTCCTGGTGTTGGTTGGCCTAACCATTTATTAAATAAATAAAGTATTAAATAAATGGTTAGGCTACGGAGTGCAGCCGGCAGTGTATTCCATACATTGACAGATCGACGATGGAACGAATCGAAACACTTTGACTTGGACAAAAAAAGACAGATTAGAAATGCTGGCGCTTGGCTCTGGTGTCGTAGGAGAGAACTATTCCATAATTGCAAATGTTGTCGCAGAAAATTAAACTACCTCAAAACACTAGCATTATGTACAAAAAACGTTACTCCTGCAATATAATTTTTTATGTACCAAAATGAGCAAGTCATTATGTGTTTGGTTGATGCTCAAGCAACAACGGCCGTAGAGAAGAGAGACTAACTCACTTGTGCTGCAAATGCAGGAGGCGAGTGGGGCATGTCTGTGAAGAGGCACGCCACACAGTGACGCCAGGCTAGGCTAAAGTATACTTTTCTCACTACACATTCAGGTAGAAAAGTAAATAGCGTACGCAGTACATCACTTGTTCTAGAAACCTTATTACCTCCGCCAAGGAGGTTATGTTTTCGTCGAGTATGTCTCTGTTAGTCTGTCTGTCACCAGCATAACTCAAAAAGTTATAAACAAATCTTCATGAAATTTTCAGAGATTCCAAGGTATGTTTGAAAGAACAGACGATTAACTTTTGATGAAGATCCGTTCATCAGTGTGTCTGTTGATCTGACTTTTTTGTGCCGTAACTTAAAAAGTTACGGACGGATTTTTATAAAAATAGTATGAATTCTTAAGTATATGAAAGTGCCAAACTTTTGTGATGATCTGTTTATTCGTTTGTCTCTGTTCGATTTTATGCTTATTGGTAAAATAGCAAAATATGATAAACGCATCTTCAACAAAACTATAAAAGCTGATATTAGAGTTAGGAAATAACAGTTTCAAAACAAATTAGAATTTTTCATTACCGTCTCCTTGCTTGGCAGAGGTATGCGCTCTCAGGGGGCTCTAGTTATCACCCGCGGACGAAGTGAAGAGCGGCGATACTGCTTTCATTTTTGGTTGTATCTTTGTCTCTCTCCCCAAAAAGAGGCAGAAGGAGTCGAGCCATCATCACAATTTTTTCAGGCAGTCAGGTGGGTTGACTGAGATATGAAAAATTCCAGAACTCTAGAATAAGCTGCCCATCAAAAATGACGGCTTTGAATTTGGAACTCCCAACCCTTCTCCTACCACGGATTATGATCTTACGCCACGAGGCGTTCTAGTCCCCTACATATTTCAGATGGGTCCAGAAACTTAGATTCTCATCAATGATAATTCCTCTGAGAACTTGGTACAATTTACTCGCTTAATTCATACACTGTTAATTACAAGCCACCTATTGGACTCCTTTGATCAGTTTGAAAACAAGTGGGGGAAGAAATGAGAGGTTCCCAGTTGGGGTAAAGAATGAACTAGGATTTTTTAGCTACAGCGTGAGAAGTTCATTTCTTACTCCTAATATGGGCCATTCAATTTTTCCCCCACTTGACTATATTTGTTTTGGAAGCATCTACCGAAGACCTATTTGATTAAAGCCATTTATTGATTTTCGCTAGCGCCACAAGGACGAAGTTCAACACCTGATCAAGATTGTGACCTTTCAGACAGACGGATGCGTCGTCGCCGATAGTAGTAAACCGAATGCATTCTGTACACATGTGCATATCACTGGCAGCGATAAAGAGAAGTAGCGGACGTTATATGGAAGCTTGAGGTACATCAACATTGATCAGAACTTAAGCAATGGAGAATGAACGCTATCGCAACTGAGTACTGAGACCGATTGGCTAATCAAGAGGTGAACCAGGCAAACTAATTATATACATAGAAACTATTTTTTTTTTTGTATTATAACACTCATAAACCTAAAGCGAGTTATGATGAACATTCAATAAACTTTACCTCTACCTATAGTGGGGTGCAAATCGAGACTCCTACGTTTATACTGATTTACCGTTTTTTCTTACCTGCCTCATGGCCCTGATAGCTAATAACTTACATTTCTTTGTAATTTGTGGCATTGACGATCCATTCACTTTGCTCGGATCTGGCACCGGTTTCCACTTTCCCAGTGATGCGGAACACCGTCGGTTTGGCCACCTGTGAAACATACTTCCTAATAAGTGAGAGTAAAACACCAATTCTTACTTAGCATCATATTCCCCATTCACGCCTTTCCAACGTCTCTCTCACTTGAAAACGTAAAAAAATATAATTTATTAATTGAGACGGCAACCGATGAGGACTGTGGAACAGAGTTAAGCTACGCTCAACAGGTTTAATCGGTCCGGACCTGCAGACGGGTACGTTGGTTTTGCCACTTTAGATTGTTCTGCAGGACTCAGCAGCAGCGAACTAACGCTTGGGGCGGCTAAAAACTCCCATTCACAATGCAGGTTTGCGTTTTCAGCCGTCGATCTCAAAGATTTTATGCGTCCCAACTCCATCTAATGAGGCAGAGCTAAAATTCCTGTCCAAAGTTTCGAACAAGTTCTATTGGGCTTAGCTTTGCTCGGTTTCGCCATGCCAATCGAAAACGCATGACATATCAATGCATTCTTTGCTAAAGGCCGTTAAGACACGGAGAGAGGGAAGAATACGAGGCATGCAGGATATCCCGTAAAATGTTGAATCCGTGTAATGCAGGCAGTCATTTTAAGGAACGAATGAGCAGTAAAAATATATCAGTGGGAGCGAAGTAGTCATAAATGACTTACGTTGGTGACCACAGGCAGACCCAGATCGTTAACGGTTGTGAAGGTCGCGTCCACCGTGTTCACGTACGTGGTTGCTTTCCCGTACGGTACGTTTCCAACTCCGAAAAAGGGGTTGTTAACTGGAACACACACACAAAAGAGAGATTGTCAAAGAATATATGGATATATCCGTTGGTTCTCATACGGTGTTGCACTTTTTGTATCTTGGGTATTTACGATGTACCTGCGCAGCATTCACACACTCGTCTATTTCAGTGCAGGTCATATCTCAGGCATCGTTCTTGTGATTGTAGGCCTCGCTCTAATATAGGTCTTGATCTGATGCTGCTGTCTCGCTGCAGTCATCTCGCAGCTCTTACTAGACTCCTATATACATCATCCTGAGACCAAATTATAATCATAATCGTATGCATCATGATTACTATCCTCTTCTATCAGATAAATTCACGTCCAAGAGTGATCATATGACATTCCCGTGAGATAGCTATATAATATATGTTGCGCGCGTTTGGTGGATGTTGTACGTAGGTATTAGGCCGTAATTTCGGGCAAGTTGGACTATATTCGGGTTTACTGTTGGGTAGGTTAGGGGAGGCAAGGACTGTTTTTTTTTAATTTAAAAATTTGAACGATCCACCAAACGCGCAGCGCGATCGATCGATCGCGCGAATCCACCAAACGCGGACAACATATACACTACAAGGAACATGACATTAGAGGCCTGTTGCATTCAGCGTGCTGGGTAACCCCGGGTTACCCAGTGTTAACTCTAGGGTAACTCCGTCTCCAAAATCCGTGTCGCATCAAGCCATTTTCCGTCAATGAGACACGTCAGGGTTACCCGGTGTTACGCAAACTTGTTACCCTGCGAAATAGGTGGGTAGCGAGCGGAGTAACACCGTGTTGATGCCAAATCTCGCCACATATGCATCGAATAAATATGGGTATAATTAGGTTTTCTGCCCAGTGAAGACGTATTTTCCTATATATTTGGTAAATGTGTTATTATTTGGTGGCTAGGTTACATTCGTCACAAATGAAACCAAATATTTATTTATTTAGCTGAGTGTTTAGATATTTCGATTGCGCTTATTGGTTTGTTTACGTTTTGAGCTCTCACGAAGTCGGTCTATTGAGTTTATGGAGAAAAGCCTTCAATTGGTGTAATTCATCAATTTCTTATGGTAGAAACATCTGCAGGGACCTATCANCCGTCCTAAAATTCAATGAACGCGTGCCACAATTGACATCTACGTTTCTTGCGGATAAACACTTTTTCTTGTATCGCCGCAAACAATTTACTTTTGTCTGAGGTCACAATGTTGAGTGGCAAAAGATTTAAAGTTGTTTTATGAATTAGCCGTTAGGCCCACTTGGGATTTTGAGCAGGCAGTTAAATCTGCATAGTGTAGTTGATGGGTGCTATTCCAAAATTTTGGAATGGCGTCCCTTGTTTACGTTTCTGATAATACTCTGACCAGTGACGGCTAGCGTGACTACTAAAAGTGAGATTTCCTCGCCGTTCCATACCAGGATGGTTGTAATTCATTTTATGAACCTAGGGGCAAGTTGAAGACACCGTCCTGTCAGTAGGTATAGCTATCTTCTGCGTCATGAATAACTGCCAAATATCCTAGCATTAAACTATACTGCAACACCCATAATGATACTCTTGTTTGGGCGCACCAAACGAGTGGAAGATAGAAGATACTTACCAAAGTCCCTAATGAAACTTTCGACGATATGGTGGTCCAGAGGCACGAAAAGCTTCATGCCTTTCATTGGCGTGAAGTAGAGCAACCCGTCCACCAGCTCTTTTGCTTTCTCTTCGATGTTAAGGTTTGACTGTGAAGTAATACATATCTTGGTAAGGGAAAAAACCAATTTTACCAGAGTACGATGACACTAATATTTTCGCATTACTTTGCAGCCAAAGCCACTTATGATATTTCTAAATGAGACCAGGAGTAATTTTACCAGAGCGACCACGATTCTTTGGAACGAGATGAAAGGGACATGCATAACTTCAGAAAAAGGGAAACTGCGCACGGCAGAAAACCGGGGCATAGAGCAAATTGAAAAAATGCAGGAACAAATAGTTACAGCTACAAGTAGGAATAAGAGCGTAAAAGATAGTGATAAGGCTCTTATATACAATAAATCGTAAGAGATTCACTGTTTAAAAAACAAAACTAGTAAGTAAAATAAACAATTTCATCATTAAACAGTCAGTCTGTAGCGATACTCAGGAAAAAAGGCACAGAAATGCCAATTACGCAATCTAAAGTACAATCATTGGTGCAGGACGTGTAAAAAAATTCATTATATTAGGATAATAGTTTAACCCTTCCGGGTTTAGTTTTGATTAATTAAACCAGCACGTTGTTTTTCACTACGGAAATTTAGTTAACATATTTAACAACTAGTCCAAACTAGACTGTAGGTGAGCTCAAGTGACTACAGTGATATGCCTTCTATGAGCTTCTTTTAGAACCTCATAGCAAGAGCAGAGTTCTCAGACCGAAAGGGTTAACATATATTAAAAACTAATTTGGTAATAACAAATTAATATCATAGGACTGCCAGGTCATATAAAAATATTATTGCAAGTAATTCATCATCATTGCATCAACTGCTTCACAAAAGTTTAAGCACAATAATGTTACAAGGATCCTTGCCGAGCAGTTGGCTATAGCTGTCGGACCCACTTCAGACGTTTTACAACAACCCACTGACGTGAGACGCAGCTCCGTGTCACCCCTCAAATGCACGCCTCTAAGCTGAAGATATAACCATTTTCGTTCTAAGCCTCGGCTCCAGAGTTGTCAGAACTTGCTACCATTAACGTAAGAAAAAAGAAGCTACGTCTCATGAGGACAGTAGCACACAGGGCGACTGGACCAAGGTCCTAGCTAGACACTTTTTCTCGGAGGCCTCGACTGGATGCCACATGTGTGCTATAGAACATAGACCGACCATCCCAGTCCATACCTCAGGCAGCAGCCAGCCAAACAATATCCAGCACGGATTTAAAATAAATATGAAAAGTAAATAAAAACACGATTTGAAGAGTTAAATTGGTAAGTACTGGCCTTGCATGGCTGTTCTGTGCGGTTTGTGTCTTAAGCAAACATGCTTCCTGCTCAACCAATCTTTATCCTATCATCACTCTGTTCACTGATTTTTCTGGACCTTTACTACTGTTTAGTCCTATTTAGTTATGAATAGTCTCACTAGCATAGTCGCTTACAGATATGCTGTCATGGTTCTCCATTCAAGGAAGAATTCTAGTTTGATCTTGAGAATGCAACGATGATTGCCTGCAAATAATGTTTGCTCGAATAACAACATTCTAATCTCTGCTGAATTATTTTTTTTCAATGATGGTTGCTGTGGAGCGATCTTTGTTCGCACAATTTAGGAAAGAGACACTTACCCGCAGCAAGTTGAGGAAGAAGTTGCGGACTTGGGGCGTTGGGTGCGACGGTGGTACTCGACCAAGCAAGGTTAAGGTCAGGGCCTCGAAATCACCGGGTGTGTGAGCGAGCACTAAATCCAGCTGTTGATGATAATTATTTACATTAATAGCAATAATGTCAATATCTTAATTACAAAGGAAGCAAAGACAGGTAATGTGTATCGAAAACCTTCCTCGTGCCCAATATAATTATGTAATGGAAGATACTAACACCCGTAAACATAATCTTCGATCAATAAGGTGTAAAAAACTGGTGAGCTCCGCCAATAACGCTTTTGCAAAACATTGCCATGCTCTTCCCAGTGCTAGCAGAATCACTGGAACAAGAGCTATCACTCTACAGCGTGGGTAGGATACTTTCTTGGGTCGCAGAAGAATCTCCGACTAGCAACTTAGATGAATTATGAGAGACGTAGTGAACAAGAAATACTGGCTTCACTATAAACAGGAGCATTTTTTACTAAAGTACCAATTTATAATACATGGATAAAAAGTGCTAGATTTATGACTGACTTCTGAGCGATTTTGTCCAACTACATATATGTACAGAGACTTGAAACACAATTGAAAAATGTTTTATATGATTTATGAGAACTTTATGCTGTAAATGATAGTATATAATGATTAATGTTGTTACTGTTGGTTCACCTTCAAAGTTTCCATATGGAGCGTTAAGTGAAACAAAACTGAACCAGTTGCTTTTGGCATTTAATTCAGGTGCTAACGCCACCGAAGCAGCTCGTGAGGTTTGAAACCAGTATGGAGAAGAAGCAACGGCCTCAGAGAACCGCTTGCCGTGGGTTTTGCGCGTTATAAATATGAGAATATCTAGCTGAAAGAGCGGTCATACTTTAGTTCACCAATAAAGCTGGATGGGGAATGCGGATCTATAACTCAACAAAAAATCCACGGCAAATGACCAGAGAATTAGCGGAACAAATGAATGATGATAAAAAAAAATTGAGGTGAACCATCTGCACTCAACGGGTACGGTTTTGAAATTTGCTACATGAGCGACCACACACTTTCAGCAAAATGACAGGAACCCGCGCTCCACGATTTCCACCAGTTTCCTTCTCACTCGATATCGTTAACGTATTAGCTACAGGCAACAATCTCTCTACGGAACTATCAGTGGATAAGAAAAATTGTATATTTACGTCAATATGAAGAAAGCCACTATATGGCTCAGCCCTAGCCTGCAAGCGACCCCTCAAGCAAAACAAAACCATGTTGTCTACATGGTAAAACGGGGAAGGTATAATCCAAGACGAGCTGCTTGAACACGACCGCACTGTGAATGCGGATCTCTACGTTTTAACAACTACACCGATTCAACGAAGCACATCAGCAAAAGACTGAACTGCCAAGATGACATTCTTCTGCAACCCGATACCACCAGTCATCACATCACCAATATGACCAAAGCCGTGATTCAAGAACTTGGATGCCAAGTGTTACTTCATCCATCGAACTCACCAGACGTAGCTGGCCCAGTCAGATTTTTTACCTCTTTCGATTACTTTCGAATGCACGGCACGGCGTGTAGTTGAATAATGATGCGGAATTTGAACGCCTGGATGGAGGCGTTCTTCATGTCGAAAAAAGGCGATTTTTATGGCCGAAATATAGAGAAACTTATTGACCGATGGGAGAAAATTATGTTATGGGAAGATCATGTTGTTGAATAATTTGAATGTAATTTTGCATAGTGAAATAATACAATAAAGAATCGTTTAAAGTGCTCATGACTTATTCCTCGACACAGTGAAACAATTAAATGGAAATACAAAACGTCGACACTATTGCTACGCAGTGTTGACTATAGATACAGTACGGCTTTTTGAACCGCCATATGACCACTATAGAGGGTGTTTCAGGACTGAAACGTGTGTGCCAAGCTTTTCTTGTCGTTATCAATGTGCCAAAAGAATTGAAAACTTTTGTACAGAGGGCCAACGAGCGCGAGAAAAGCAAGTAGGAAGACAGAAATTGATCTTCCTCTAGTCCAGGGAACTTCTAATTTCCAGAGGCTGGCGTCCTCTTGGTTTACTTGAGGTTTCCTATGACAACCATTGCCTTCTCTTACACATCTGTGGACCCGCAGTCTTGTTTTATTAAAGTTGATACAGCTACTTCAAATCTGCATTTACTTTGACTATACGCACGGAGGTTTTCTGCACATTCTAACCATGCATATTTGCCCGTCCTTAATTTTACAAGGAGTAATTAGTGAATAAAAAATTTTATAGTCGTGCCAAACAAAGAATTTCTTTCTTGAAATATAGAAAAACTCTTTAAATTGTTAGTGTAATTAGATTTGGTGTTGATAAGTTGTCACCCCGGCGCCCTTCTCAGCTTCATCACACCCCTCGGTATTTTTAAGGCCCCTGGAGAGTTCAGTATACCGGTCACTTCGGAAACTGCTGTTCTTGTACAACAGACAGGAGACAACTCACTGTTAGCTGTGCCTGGGGTCATACACGACCTCTAAAACAGAGATAAAGTAGCGGGACATCACCAAGTGGCACGAATAATGCCACGTGGGCCTCATCCGAAAATAATTTCAGTACCCATTAGTTGATCACACCAGTGGAGCAATTTTCTCTACAGGATGGATGTCCTAGCTTCTCCAGCGAAGCTAAGCTCACTAGGCATTGCTTGTCCCGAAATTAAGACTAGTGCGTTGGCTTCGACCCATTAAATCGACATTCAGGCGGTAACCCCAAATCAATTGCCCTTGAAACATGGTGAAAATCATATCTAGCTCCGTAAAATGGAGCTTTCATCGATCAAAGTGCTTACTAACACTTGCAATACGGTTCGAGGTGGAGCAGCCAAAGCTCCTGTGTAACGTTCTTGACATGTAATGCCGTGTGGGCATTGCGATACTCGGACCACAAAAACTGGACTACCATTATGGAAGATGGCAGATATGTAGATGCATTTAGTTGTTTTATTTCCAATGCAAAAATATTATTTATGAACTGTTTTCCTTAATGCACTCAAAAAATCAACCCTTCTGATAATGTTCCCAAGCTAACCATGGATTTTAGTTTTAGCAACAAACAATGTGAAAGATGGCGAAGGTATCACAAGATTCTGTATGCCACTGTTAAAAGTACAGTATAAACCTGGTGAGTCTCTGGTGGACAGAGAATCCTTTGGCGAAAAAGAAACACCTCTAAAATATCTATTACATGGTTTACACTAGCAGTGCTCGATAATACATAGCGCGGACTGTTGCAGGGTCGGCTGCCTGGTTGCAGAGATGACTGACCTTGCGGTAGAATGTTGCTCCTCCGACGGATCGTCTCATGTAGTAGGAGATCTCGGCAGGCAGGGGAGAGGCGGGGTCTCGGAAGTGTGCGATGTGGTCCACTGAGCCAACCTGCGTGTGGAAAATGTGAGTAAATGCATAAGCATACGCACTGCCTCTGGTTTTAACATTATGCGCTACTATAAAGCTTACATTATTTCAACATTAAATAATGCACATTCATCTCTGATGCGCCGCAGTAAACTGTATTGTGTGATAAATACTAGAGCTTGCTGCTGTAGATATTATTTGTGTTTATTAATTTTCATCAGTTATTCACAGTAGGATTGTAATTATACTTCAAAATTACCTATTATTAATTCATCGTATCATACTGAATAATATTATCTGTTGTCGGATTCCACACTAGGCATATCCTGTTGTCGTAACTATTATTCCAGAAGTTGAATATCAGCGTTCACTTTACACTACCACGTGCACCCCTTAGGGCGACGATAAGAATCAAACTCAGTTTTGAAATTGTCAAAGAACTGATGCAGGACAACAAGTTTTAATTTTTAGACGTTCATCTGCCGGTCGATAAGGGTAGAATGATAACCTCTGTTTACATTAAGCGAACTAATAATGGTAACTATGTAAATTTCTATTCGTACACGCTGCTTGCTCAGAAGGAATCCGTAGTAATAACCTTTGTGCATCTCGCAGCAAACCTCTCAATTTCTTGGTTAGGTTTTCAGAGCGAAGTCCTATAATGAGACCAAAACTATGTAGTGTTTGCAAACTAGGCTCCTAGTTAAACCAGAGCTTCAACCCTGATGACCAAGGCATGATAACTCTATACAGTTATATGTGTAATTCAACTGTATGTCTTCACTTGAGACAAACCGAAAAGCCCTCAAGAATACGATTCAGCGACACCCAAAGCCGGTTGTCAATAGCAAATCTGTTAAGAACATATTATAAGTCGTAGAAACTGAATTCATGTTTCTCTACCAGGCCAACCACACCCAGCTCTGACAGGGCAAGAGTCGTGCATGCTTTTGATTTGACTGAGGAACGCTGTAACGCGCTTGACATAGGATATACGACGAATGCCTTGCCAAAGCGATAGAAGCAACATAGGTATATTCGCAGTAGTACCAAATCTCAATACTCGAACACCATATGAAAGTGCCTACTAATAAAAGTAATCATATTTCTATAGTTTTCAACTATCGCGGCATCATTGAGGTAAAGATAGCAGAGGAAATCAATAATAAGCAGGAGAACCCGTTTATCAACGTTAAATATGACCACGGTTTCTATAATCTCAAACTATGCTAGAATACTCTGGAATCTAGCCATAGCGGCTCCGTACATATTATAAGGTTTGCGCATCTTTTGGCTGAATCAACACAGGATGATTTGAATTGATCATGTGACAAGCAAACAGGTTACGTCATTGCCATTGAGGGGAGTCAACTCTCATGAGGTGGGGAACATACAGCTTGCTGATTGGCTGTGACCAGCCGTGACGTACATAATATGATAAAAGAGAAAGTCCACTTGATTACACATCCCACCTGGGGAAACCCACAAGAACTGGCCTCTTTAGGATTAGTCGGCTGCAGTCAATCACAGATCGTCCAGAGTTTTGGCGTCATCAGCGACAGGAAACTTTAATAATGACATACTGCAACCCCCTAACCATTTCCCCATTCCCATTCATGGTTAGGGTCAGTAACCTACTTGGTTGTCAGTTGATGAAATAGTCTTATGCTCGTTCAGCCATTCAAAATACATGCTGATACGGTACCCTTCTGGTGTAAATATGCAGGAGCATTTTTTTTTTTTTTTAGCTGGTACTGAAACTTATCTTAAGCTACATAAAGCAGGCTTCTTCCTCTTTATCATTCAATACATTTTATTCCCAAAATGCAACGTTAATAGCCCGAGCCGTCATGAATTTATGGCAAAAAAAATTATTTACGGCAACGAAACTCTCGGAGAGACCAAGTAAACAACCGATAAATTGTGATTTATATTCTGTGGATCGTCAACTATTTAAAAAAAAACTCACCTGGCCTAAGAAGCTGTAGCGGACCCACGACAAGAAGCTGGAGTATCGCTCCCCCGTGCTGGAAGGTTTGGCGAAGGTCAGGGCGTGCTGGGCGTACTGGCGTCTAAGGAAAGAAAGAAAAAAATTGAAACGATCGTTTTGGCTTTCAGTTACTAATAAGTATATTGTTTCTAAAGGGAAAGGGAAATGCGAATAGGAGCTCTAAAATGGCTCTTGCCAGTGGTCACTCTTACTGTTCTTCACAACACCTGTTCTTTAAATTTCTTTTACGTATATGACTAAAGCAAATCTAAACTATGATCATAAGTGTATCCATGATATGTGAGATAATACATTTTCAAATAGTAGTATCGACATGATAAATTATTTATAACACTATTACCATTTCTAGCGGCACATGTGCAATTTGCACTATTTATTAATGTATTTTCTTATGCATAACGTAGTAGACCTAAGGTACGCTTCTATATGTATATCAGTCGGAAATGCATAGTATTTTTCAGAGGTGGGTTACCGGACTAATAATTAAGGCGGTAATACCGCATCACCCGAAATCGTTACCGCTTTACCGTTACCGTAATCGGCTGAAAATTACCGCATTACCGATACCGGAACTTGGACAATTTTTAAAGCGGTAACGGTAACGCGTTTAGCCAAAAATTGCTAAACCATTGCCATTTGTGGTATGTTTCCATGGAGGATTTGGTATGGTCGGAATAAAAAAGTTTCTGCAGTGAAATTACTGATAGAAGTGGCTCACAATAAATATTATCTATCATCTTCATATAATTAACTGCTTGTTGTTTTATTCCGTGACCGCATCTTAATGAAATAAGCAAAAAAAAAACAATAGGCAAGGTTATCCCTTTATCTGAACGCACTTCTTGCTTGCAACACTTTTTTAAATTGAAATTAAAAATATTTGCAGCTTCTCTTAGCTGTACGCTCTCAGTTCATAACATAGAAATTTAGTAGATGATCAACGAAGCGCACACGAAGCGATGATTTTTCACGGGGCAGTAGATACAATTGTTTGTGCCCTAAACTGCTGTCTTTTATTATTATTATTATTATATTTTGTGGGGCAGTTTTTGCTTCAAGAGAAAATTTAGATGTACTGATGGCTAATCCTTGGGCATCTAGGATATTGTATTGTAGGCGAATCTATATTGTAATTATGTTTGAAACGACGTCCATCCATATGTATGTACGTTACACTTTTCAGTATTAGCTGAAGCTTCAATTTCAAAGAGCTTTGATTTTTGCTGGAAGGAAGTTAATTAAACCAAAGCTGTGTTTTTGCGTTCACTGTTGAAGAAATTTTCAGTTAGTTCCGAAGCAAAGATATGAAGTTCATTTTGCACGTATCATACAGGTAGTAGCAACTTTCGTATCTTGTAATATAAACTTTAATGTGGTTACATAACGATACAAATGCGGGAAAATTGGTAGCCAGGATAAAATGCACGAGCTGTTTTAAACTGCTTCATTCTAAACCATTTTGTAAGTGAAAGTGATGAACGATGCTTAAAGAAATAAGAAATCACGTAAAGTAAAATAAAACGTGCCTTCGGTGACTTGAATCAGTTCTTGAAAAAAAAAAAAACGGGCTGAGTGTCGTATTATGTGGGAAAGCTATTGTAAATAAAGTGTCAAGCAGCCATGGGTCAGCAATAGAAGTGAAATCATCAAATATACCGATGAAAGTTGGAAATGCAAGAATGTGAAAGTATAAATAATGTAATTATCAGAAGACTATGATCATAGGTTAGCGAAGACGCGTAAATCTAAATGAAAAGCTATGAGAAAAGTACTTCCGAAGAGCTAGAATGCTATATTTTATTTTATACAGTCTTTATGTCTCTATCATGATATACATAACATGGCGAAATTGTTACTCGTAAATCATCTGCGAAGTTCACCGGTGACATTGTGTCTAGATATGTTGTATAGGGTGACTTACGATGGCCTATACCGGCAACGTTAAGCCAGTTGCGTATGAGTCGGAACACGGAACCGTTTCACGTGCATGGAATAGATGTTTCTGTGACCGCGATAATGGTTGAGTTCTGGAACAGATGTTTCTGTGAGCGTGATAACGGTTGAATCTACTGAAACACATCGACTCCAAATACAGTTGCGAATTGAAACTCAACTGAAATTCTAAAGATAGCTAAACTGAAGCAAGTGCACTCGTTGTAACGGAGTAGCTGCCGCGGCTCGGAGCTTATAATATTAGACAAGTCGAAGCTACCCCCGTAGCAAAAGAAACTTGGAAGGAGGTCGGCGCAATATTGGAAAGTTGGATGAATGTCTGAGTCTTGTCAGCCAATCCTAGACCTGGGCTTTACCAATATGCGCTGAGAACAAGGTTACTTCTGCATTATCAAACAATGCTGGGCCAACATTGGGCCACTCTTGGAGAACGCTTCATGAAAACGCCCAGGAAATCATTCTGTTATTTTAATTTATGCATTGTTTTACTATAAGTATCCGGAAATTTATCAAGTTTCGGTTGCATGTATAAAATATATTAATCCCCAGCCGTGATCCTACATTAAGCGATGTTCTCTTTCTAAACGACGACTCGTTGAATTTATGATGCATAAAACACTCATATATCAAAAGGAATGCAAAGACTATGATCATTACCTATATTATTCTTTTCATTGTCATGCTTGCCTGCATCCCAATAAATTTTACAAGGAAGCCTGTTGACTATTATTAAAATCGTGAATTTATGTTTAGATCGAAGTTCATTGTCTTAGCGATAGCGATATTAAGGATTGACAGCTCCATACTGAATCAATACACAAACATTAATGTAGAACTATTTCATTTTCACGTATGTTGCAAAAGCGACTGCTCTGTTGACTGAACATTCACCGACAATTACTACGTCGGTCAAATATTGAAACCAACATGCATTGGACTGACTTTCTAGAAATCAACATTGCGCCAATGTTAAAATGCAACGTTGGTCCAACTTGATGCCGAGGTTCAATTCTACGTGGGTACTAAATACATACACAGTACTGTAATGGAAAGGAAAGGGAGAAACGTTCGCATGTTTCGACTCTCGCGTGCAACAGACTTAAGGTCGGACGCAGTTTGTGAAGATTAATGGACAGGCGCTATTTATAGAGTACATTAAATTAAGGAGCTGCGTTAGGTCAAACTAATTTCCATTATAACTGCGTAAGTTAGGATGGCTTCAATGTGAAAAGTAAAAACATTAACTAACCATGGAAATTCCACGGGTCATGCTAGTTAGTGACCCGTAAAAGATTGTTTTCGCATGTCACCGATATGGTGGAGGACGATTGTGCTCCTTAATGAATTAAAATAGAGAGCACTTATTTACCTTTTACGACAATTTGAGTCGGCTGTTACAGAGTATCCATCAAAAACAGTAATAAAACATGTTAAATGAAAAAGGTCCTCAGTAATTTATCGCTGTAATTTTTGACAATGTGAGTACTCTCGTCTATATTATTATTCTGACTGAGGCTCCGTTTCTACGTACGTCCACGTGTCTGCACGTTACGTTTTTCAGTATTAGAAAGGAAGAAATCTAACGTAGAAGAAGCTCTGATTTTTGCTCGAAGGAAGATTAACGATAACTGTCCTCCTTTTGCGTCTTGAAAAAAAAAAAAATATACATATTTATGCATTTATATCGGCCAGCTTGAAAGAAAAGACAAAGTTCATCTCACCCGTATCATATTTAGCGCTTTCTTTTCCAGATTAAGATAATATTCGCTTTGGGGGCGGCAGATGATATTAATAGGGCCAGATATGCTTTGAGAGCTTAGAATGGATTGTATTGGGTATTTTCACTCTAAAATGATTTCTTGAAGTGAATATGCGTCGTCCATAGAAATACAATGACCTACTGAGAAATGAGGGTTAAGATATTGTGACTATAGAAACTGGCCGAGTCCGTTGGACTGTTTTGTATAGCTATCGCATCAAAACAAAATAAATCATGGGCTACTGGTCAATGTCCACGTGTCGTGTAATAGTGCAAGAAAAAGAAAAATCGAATTTGTAGGCAAAAAAATTGAAGCATGGAAGATTATGAAGGGCCAAATCTGTAAGCTGTAGGAAACAACGCTTAAAAAAACTAGTGCAAATAAAGCGGAGGATGGAGAACAAAACGCTTAGACAAGGCGTGCAAATACACAGGAGAACAATAAAAACTAGCGCACTCTGAGAGCGCATACCTCCGCCAAGTGAGGCAACGGTAGCAAAACATTTAAATTGGTTCTGAAACAATAATTTTCTTCGTATAAACTCCAAAATCCAATCATTTGTGCATTTTTTTTAATAACAGTTTGTTCTATTTTCTTGAAGATCCGTTCATAACTTTTTGAGTTATTCTGTTTACAAACGTTATGGCAAACATAAGTCAAACATACAAACGAACATACCGATCTGCACCAAAATATGATTATTCATGTCTTTTAACATTACTAACAAACCTAAATATTTCATAAGGATCCATTCATTACTTTACGAGTTATTTTGCTAACAAACAGAAAATTAAAAACAGTGACAAATGAACGAACGAACAAACAAACGGATCATTACCAAAATTTGGTCATATACTCTTTGTTGTATACCTAACAACTCATTTTAATTTCATCAAAATCCATCCATAACTTTTTGAGTTATGGCATCGAGAAAATGAGACAGACAGACAAACAAACAAACGGATGGACATATCTTTACCAAAAGTTAATCATCTGTTTCTCTTAACATACCTAACAATCCCTGTAAATTTCATCCAAATCGGTTCATAACTTTTTGAATTATCTTGGTGACAGAGAGACAGACAAATAGACAGACACGACGAAAACATAACCTCCTTGGCGGAGGTAAAAATCGTACTTATTAATCTCTATCAAGACAAGTGCGAACCTTTTGCTGGCAGAATAAATGCGAATTGCACAGGCGACATCCGGCCACTAAAAGAGGTTAGATGAGGTCTAAAATAAAAGCAAGGTAGAGGGACTGCGTAACGGTAGACAATGTTCAGCGCCTGACATCACTGCAGATTAGACGGGGTGAGTTAAGTTAGAAGCGCTGCCTCAGGTCAAACTAGGTAAGTGGGTCCCGCTGGTTAATCTTAATCCAAATAAGCCTGCCATAAGTTTCTTTTGTGTGATATTCACAAGCACTTCCACCAAACTAGTAAACTACAACTATGTACATCTGATCCTGATTTTAACGAATAGTCTGAAATTTCCACTGACCAATGTATTTTAGGAATTTACTATGCCTATTTACATGGTGGACTGTTTGCAAACTGATCCTGTTATGTATTGTGCAGAGGTAGATCGCAAAGTACTAGCGGCTGTGTACTCACTGTCTGATGTACTGAGGATGGCTGTATTCAGAAGTAGCTTTGATGATAGAATACGTGAGGGCCGACAGATCCCTCAAGCCTGACTTCTTGGTGGCGAAGGCGAGTCGCTTCCAGATGGAAGAGGACAGCGGCCACGAAGTCAAAGAGCCGAGGGCTCGTGAGCGTAGAAGTCTGTGCTCCGCAGGGTTCTCAAAGATCTCCAGCAAAATGTGCTTGTTCTGCAAAAATTGGGCAAAAAATAAGCAAATATTTTAATTTTAAAAGTCTTCCGTCGCACAGACTTCGCTGTGATGGAGTGAAAAGAAGAAAGTACATGCATGGAAGTAGGCTCGCCGTTTTAACATAACTCACACCATTAATAGCATGGAAGCACGAATATATGAAATACAACGAACACGACAGGAAAGATACCTTGAGCAGCAGCTATATATATTATATTATTCTCTCTATATAGTAAAACGCAGTTTTGTGGTAGTTTGATTCCTTCATGATCGGTTGGTTTGTCTCTCCATCACGATGATACGGATTTTGTAATTTCGATACATTATTACTTCTTAAATATCAAATCAACAAGGTTTGGTTCAAACTCAAGTAAGAACTGTTGACATGGCTGATAAATCAATTTTAACATTTCAAATTTGTGTTACCATAATTATGGCGGATCCCGTAAATTCCGAATGTATGTAAAAGTTGTTTCATCACATCATCTTGTGCCGGTATACTCGCATATTGAAAATTCTGCTATAGGAGTGCCTAATGTTTACTGTGTTGCAAAAAAGTCGCTTACACTTTAGCTTCCTGATACCATTTTGCTCTGGTATCATTTACTGATTTCCGTAAACAGTTTGACGTGTAGTGGTACGGTAAAATAATACGCAATATTGGTAAAAAATGCTTACGTTTTCGAAAGAGGAACCGGGTGGAGCGTTCCATGATGTGAGAGACTCCATAGCCACGGCCCTGACGAGCGTGTCACACTCCACTTGTCCAAGGATGTAAGGGATGAGCGCCCGTGCTGCAGTTGGAGTCTTCAGCGACACCAGGGCCTTCACGTACACCATCTGCTTCCAGAACTCGTGTGCCCCCTGCTCAGGTTCACCGTGCATGACTTGGAGATTAAACGAATGAACCCATAATGAACTAGAGCACTCTGAGAGCTTTTACCTCCGCCAAGTGAGGCAATGGTAGCAAAAAATTCAAATTGGTTCTGAAACCATAAGTTTCTTTGTATAAATTCCAAAATCTATTCATTTGTGCCTTTTTATATTAATAACGGCTTGTTCAATTTTCTTGAAGATCCGTTCATAACTTTTTGACTTATACTGCTAACAAACGTTATGACAAATATAAGTCAAACATACAAACGAACAAACCAATCTGCAACAAAATTTGATCATTTATGTCTTTTAACATCACTAACAACCTCTATAAATTTCATAAAGATTTATTTATTATTTTTTATTTATTGTGCTAACAAGCATAAAGTTAAAAACTGTGACAAATAAACGAACCAACAAACGGATCATTATCAAAATTTGGTCATATGCTCTTTGTTATATATCTAACAACTCATGTTAATTTCATCAAAATCCATTAATAACTTTTTGAGTTATGGCATCGAGAAAAATGAGGCAGACAAACAAACAAACAAACAAACAAACGGATGGGCATATCTTTACCAAAAGCTAATCATCTGTTCCTCCTAACATACCTAACAATCCCTGTAAATTTCATTCAAATCGGTTCATAACTTTTTGAGTTATCATGGTGACAGACAGACATAGAGACAAACAAACAAACAGACAGAGAGACAGGTAGACAAACACGACGAAAACATAACCTCCTTGGCGGTGGTAAAAATGGGCTGAAACTCGTTTTAAATAAAATGGCCATATGCTGCCAAAGCTAGAGACCATTCTGGTCAGGTTCATAGCACATGGAAACAGCAAGCCGCATTATAAAAAGGAAAATTTATATGTAGAACAGATAATACAGGGTGTCCGACACTTTTGTTCCCAAACTTTAACATGAGGTAGCGATCATCGAAATGGACACTTTTTATTCCATAAAGGTAGGGTCTAAAATGTTTAGTTAATGAGTTACAAGGACTTGAAGTTGGACAGTTATTAAAAAAATTGTGGCAAGGAAATGCAATGCATGGAAATGACAGGGGTTTGAATTAATTTTCATCCAATAGTCTGAGTGCTTCTCGACATCAAAGATAAAGATTAGGTTATTTAGTACTAGTTCTTCTTTGGCTGCAAATGTATCATTGGCAATGGAGGGAATATCCCATGCTGAATTAGCGTATATGCACCAAACCTCTGGTGCAGCAAATGGAAATTCTAGGAAGGCTGTTCGAATTCACGCAGAAAGGCGTCCCAGTAGACATGTTCTAGCGCGTCAAACAGTCTCTCTTAGGGCCTTGGCAGCGTCTCCGCAAGAGAGTGTACGATTTTTTTTTTCAACAACTATCCAACTTCAAGTCCTTGTAACTCTTTTAACTCGACATTTTAAAATATACCTTCATGGAATAAAAAATGTTCATTTCGACGATCGCTTCCTTATGCTAATGTATGGGAACAAAAGTGTCGGACACCCTGTATAGAGGAAATAGATGAGAGAAGTGGCCACTTATTTTCTAATTTTCTTCTTTTACTCAGGATACCGTATCGCTTGCACTTCGTCATATCCGGGTAGATGAATAAGCTACGGAATCATATATGTTAATAGAAAATAGTTGTAAATGATTTGGATAAGTTCAACAGACACGGTAGGGGCATGTCATTTTTTTAAACGGTACAAAATTTGGATTTTAGAAGATGAATCAAGCGCATACCTTACTCAGAAATATGTTTTATACACGCATAGACATACATAGCTTAAAAAGTAACAAAACAAAGCAGATAAGCAAGTGAAATAGTCGCTATACTTAATAATATAATCCCTGGAATAAGCAAGAATTGTTAGCGGAAAATAAATTATACTCTTTTTTTTCTGTCATTATTTAGATATGCTATATTCCTCTCATTTATAAAGTTCTCAGACCTGGGCGGTTACTATGCAAATCATCAACAAGATTAGTAAAATGTGAAGCTCTACATTTGAGACATATGTATACAGTACTGGTCAAAAGCATTACGGCATGAATTTTTTTCGAAACATTTTCCGAAAATTTTAAATGATGAAAGAGAATCAAATTGCATGTGTAACGATACAAGTACAGTTTGTTCCGCTAATATTTTCCACTAGAACGGTGTATACCGGTACTAGCAACAAAGTAATAATAAATGTAAGATTTCATAGTAATGGAAAAAAATGAAAAACCTACCCTAGAAAATTGATACTGAAACCATTTAAGACAAACACTATGATACTTGAGCAAATCATCCGTCGGATTAAAGCAACGAACTAGTAAACTTGATTAGGTGCAGGCAGTTTACGAGCTTTTCAAGCTAATAAGTAGCGTGCAGAGGATTAATTAATTAATGTTTATATGGACGTTCAGTTTTTATATCATGAATTTTCAATTTTTATAGTTCTGAGTTTCTGTAGTGTCCGTTAAATTGAAGGTACAGAAACATAGTGGGTGGTTATAGTGTTAACCACAGGTCGGCATCTCCGATTATATTACGATGTTACGGGGGTATGATGGCAAAATCGATGGTACGATGGTCATAGGCATAGGTCTTACTGTGACGATGGTAATACCATCGGCATCGGAATCAAAAATCGGCCAATCTTCATCGGCAATGACCTGCGATGAAATAACCGTCGGCGATGGCCATCGTAGGGCGTGATAATCGGTGATGTACCATCGCATTAACACATTTTAAAAATGCAAACACCTCAGACCACAAACATCGAATAAAAGCAGCATGTCTTATAACTTCGGCCTGTGTGCGATTTTCAAGCCAGTCATACTATTTCTAGATGATAAATGGTGCGATTTGTAAGGACCAGGTTATTGACATTGTTAGATCTGAGAAACGTATTAAAATAAACTTAGTAGGCCCATCTCTGTCTTAATGGTACTAAAAAAATGAACGTTTCAAACTCGTAAGGCTGCTTTTCTGTAGTTTTAGCGTTATTTCATAATATAACTAGAGCACTCTGAGAGCGCATACCTCCGCCAAGTGAGGCAACGGAACCAAAAATTCTAATTGGCTCTGAAACCATAATTTTCTTTGCATAAACCCTAAAATCTAATCATTTGTGCCTTTTTATATTAATAAAAGCTTGTTCATTTTTATTGAAGATCAGTTCATAACTTTTTGAGTTATACTGTTAACAAACGTTATGACATATATGAATCAAACACACAAAAGAACCAACCGATCTGTACCGAAATTTGATCATTCATGTCTTTTACTATTACTAACAACTCCTATAAATTTCATAAAGATCCATTCATTATTTTTTGAGTTATTGTGCTAATAAGCAAAAAATTAAAAACAGTCACAAACGAACGAACGAACAAACGGAACTTTACCAAAATTTGGCCATTTACTCTTTGTTATATACCTAACAACTCATGTTAATTTCATCAAAATCCATATATAACTTTTTGAGTTATGACATCGAGAAAAATGACGCACTCAAACAAACAAACAAATGGATAGACATATCTTCACCAAAAGTTGATGATCTAGCTGTTCCTCCTAACATACCTAACAGATTGCTCTCAGAGTGCTCTGTAGTTCATACTGTCTTCTTTCCTTTCCGTGTTTATTATATCAGTAAAGACTTGCTACATTGTTGCCGGTCTGTTTTATCGAGTTCCTCTAGAATTTTACTACGATGCATTTCTTACTATGCTAATCAAGACCTGAAAAATTAATACGATTACTCAACTGGCGTTACCGGGCATTTTAGAGGTTACTGAAGCTGAAACGGACGCCAGTACTTAGAATTTAGTATTTATACTACGTCATCGATTGGTTCAGCGAAGGCAAGTTAAGTTAGGCTCCCTAGGATAAACATTTCCGGAACTCCAGATAAGAGTACTGGCTTTCTCCACCTGGAATCTAGTCTCAGGAATAAGACTCAGAGCAATTAGTAATTACCCTTAAGACGATGACAAACGAACAAACGGACCATTACCAAAATTTGGTCATCTACTCTTTGTTATATACCTAAAAACTCAAGTTAATTTCATCAAAATCCATCCATTACTTTTTGAGTTATGGCATCGAGAAAAATGACGCAGACAAACAAACAGATGGACATATCTTCACCAAAAGTTAATCATCTGTTCCTCCTAACATACCTAGTAATCCCTGTAAATTTCATCCAAATCGGTTCATAACTTTGTGAGTTATCTTAGTGACAGACAGACAGAGAGACAGACAAACAGTCAGACAAACACGACAAAAACATAACCTCCTTGGCGGAGGTAATAAATTGGAGATTACCGGACATAGTAAGTCGGATGAACACTTGTACACGTAGACAGGAATAACATTATGGGGGCAGGCTTTATTAACCATGGCCTGCAAAATCCTGCTAGCCTATAAAGTGCTGGACGGCCGTGCAAAGAAAAACTCACAATTGCGAGGCCCGATGTACGAGGTGGCAGATATATTGGAAACAGGTATTGACTCATCGAGTTTCATACTATTTTGAAGAAAAATATCGGCATCGGAAGTACGACCGATGTCGATGCCCATCGTATGCCATCGCCGATGCCATGTTCAGTCATTTCATCGGACCATTTCTTCCTCATGACACCATCGCCGATGGAGAAAATGGTCATCGCCGATAGTTTGATACGATTGTTAACACCTGAGACTGGCACGATGGCCATCGTCGATTATACGATAGCGATGGTGTATAGACGTAACGATGCAACATCGTAGTTTATCCGACTGCGATGGCCTATACACCATCGCCATCGTATAATCGGCGATGGCCATAGTGCCAGGCTCTGGTGTTAACAGTGATTACACAGGCTGGACTGTGGTCTCACAAGTAGATCGGGGTCTATTGGCTCGGATAGATGCGACCAGATGTTAGGAAGAGCGAACTTTGGATTGTTTGATACCGCCATCTATGTCCAAATATCATTCTACTTTGCACAATGGAGGTCCAATCCAGGTTCACAAAACATAAATTTTCTCTGTAGAGTACACTGGCGTCTGGTGTGCTTAGATTGCCGTTTCTATTGACAATGATTGAGGAGATAACACGCTGGAAAGGAGGGCTGCCTTTGCTAGGGTGGTTTTAAGGGAAACTATTGCTCTATCGATAGGTATGGATGTGGATGAAAATTCATATGCACTATGAAGCAAATAGCATTCTTCTTTAAAATGAGACGTATAATTAAGACCTAGGCAACTAGAGCGTAATCAAGCAACTGTCGGTTTACGTACGATGTATTAATTGATGTGGCAAAAGCAGGTTTCTTGCCGCTCATACAGTATTTATCATGGTGACTGGGAGTTTGATGTTTTGCTCCATGTCCTAGCTAATAGCAGTATTAGAGTGATTGACAAGATACTGCAATTTTTACTTCAACACAATAATATGTTCCCTATCAAACTTTAGGGCCGCTGCGGTGCCGCCCAGAAGCTGGATTGCCCTCTTAGCTTCGGCGACGGCGGCCCTCAGTTCTGATAGGGTTGCTAGGGAACACCCATGGCTATACTTTTAAGTTCTGATAGGGTTGCTAGGGAACACCTATGGCTATACTTTTAAGTTCTGATAGGGTTGCTAAGGAACACCCATGGCTATACTTTTAAGTTTTCTTACGTGTTTTCTTTATAACTCTCAAATTTGCTCTCCTGTAAGTATTTTGTAGTTCCTCACGATGTAGCTTCTATAAATCAATGATAGGTACAATGATTCAGACAATGTGTTAATGCGTGACAAACTCTCTTTTATTGTATACGCCTCTGCTTAGTATTTTCATTGAGTTTCATAGCTTTCTATATATGTTCAGTCATGAACACTTTTTTCAGCTTTCTCTAAACAAGAATTTGAGCTAAGCTGTGGACAACATTTTGGCCCTCAGTAACAGCAGAAGTATTTTTGAAAGAACTGAAAGTAACCTTTTTAGATAACTCCCGATTAGAATCCAAGCCCTTTTATTGTCAACGTTGCCTGAACGAAACTTTTCGATCTTCAGCAGCCCCTCCCCACTGGAATAAACTTCTGGGTGCGATCAATAGTCAGCCAACTAATATTACTTTTATCGCGAGCATGAATCAAAACAGACAACTATCAATTTCAGATGTGACTGTAGGTCGATACTATTGCCGTTTTATCTGAATACAAGGCAGGCCAATATTTATGAGCCTATTGGTACAAATTTCTTCAGTTAATAAATTTTCATTATAAGATCCACTGCCTACATACAGTATGTGAAATTTCATCAGATGTCAGTATTAAAATTACCTGTAACGCTATAACTTTGTAAATTCTCAGATTAGGACGGTCTTGATAAAATTCAGCATCAGCAAGGTGTGTAACATGTAGAAAAATCAGTCTTCTGAAAAATACTCTATATCTGCCGCAAAATTGTAAAATGCAAGCGGCATAATAATGCAAGGTATTGAAAGTCACCTAAATCATTGTTACTGATGACAAAAAGAAAACAAAATTCCGTTTCTCAAAAGCATTCATTTTTATTGAAAAAATTTAAAGCAAAGAACTAGCTAACTTCATCTGGTACGCGGCAGTTTAGGGGCGAGAAGAAGAGTTTAGGGGCGACTGGTCTTCTCGCCCCTAAACTGCCGCGTACCAGATGAAGTTAGCTAGTTCTTTGCTTTAAATTTTGTCAATAAAAATGAATGCTTTTGAGAAACAAAATTTTGTTTCCTTTTGTCTTCAGTAACAATGATTTAGGTGACTTTCAATAGCTTGCATTATTATGCCGCTTGCATTTTAGAATTTTGCGGCAGATATAGAGTATTTTTCAGAAGACTGATTTTTCTACATGTTACACACCTTGCTGATGATTAATTTTTTTCAAGACCGTCCTAATCTGAGAATTTACTAAGTTATAGCGTTACAGGTAATTTTAATACTGACATCGTGAAAGGAGTGACTTGTTTATTTCTTATCAGAGCCATCACTACGAAAAAAAATTGTTAAGTAAGTTAAAGCAACATCTACACACAATTAATAGTAGATTCGTTGAGTTTTTGGTTCACCCACTTAGATTTAGAAAATCTACATAATTCGTTAGCTTTATTTTTTTTCTGGAACTCTTGTTCTGGGAGTCTATTAGCCACGTTTGAATCAGATTGATTTTAAATCGTTCAACGCAAACCGGTTATGCTTGAGACACCAAAAAACCATACACACATATCATAATTTTTAAATTTCAGTTTCAAGGCCCTAGCCTAGTGTTGATACAACGGGAACAATTTTTACTTAGTTTACATTGCTTTCATTTGTTTTTGTGATTTTCACTGAATCATGCCTCTTAATAAAAATGTAAGTGTAAGAAGAGGTACTTTAGGAACCTTGCTTGAAGCCAAATAGACAAGGAGTGCTACCTTAAAAAAAATCATGTTACTGTTTATGCGAAGGTACCGATAATCCCCTGCTTCGTAGTGAACATACCGACATCTACTACTGTTTTAAGTGTTTTATATTCTAAAACTCACCGATAATTCATTGATGAGATATTCTTCCAGGATGCCTACTATATTGTCTTGGAGACACCGCTCTTTCCCGATGGTGGAGTAAGTGTCGGATTGTTTAACAGCGCAGAAGCGGTTCACCAGGGACACAAAGTTCAGGATAAGTTGGGATGCAGAAAAGGATCTGCTGCTAACGTCCAAGTTCAGCAAAAAGTCCTGTAATTAAAGGTCATATGTTAACATCCAAGCTTCCCTGAAATATAATTTATACAATCATTCGCATCTTGTAACGTCGAATGCGTCACCTATAGGGCTTCAAACGCCCCAAATTATCTGCTTATTTAATCATTTACATACTTGGAGCAAATAATAAATTATCTTCTGATATAAAAGAAATTTGTACACATTTGAAAATCAGTTTCTTTATTCGTAGGAATACAGTGGGACAACGAACCACTGCAGCTAAATAACGCAGCGTGATACCAATCGTCTTAGCATGTGATAAGACGTGTGGTGTCTAAACAGTGGGTATTTCGCAAAATTAAAGCGCAAATGGATCCACTTCTACAATCACTGCGTACTAAGGCTGTGTCTTATCTCGAACCTCCAACTATAGACCAATCTTGGCCGATCACACCTGTCTTGTAGAAATTTTACAAAAAATTGGTTGCGTCGAGCTTTGGTCGCTTTTTTGAGAAGCAGCTAGGCCTGCTAGGTTGTCCTTATTTCAACACGTAAGTATGGTTTTCGTAGGGGCTTGAAACTTGTGATGCTCTGCTTCTGATTTCTCATGTGTTGCAGTTGGAACTTGATTAGAGTCACGAGGTAAGGTTGGTCCAGCTTGGCTTCAGTGCCGCCTTTTATTGCGTGAATCAGTTTGGGTTGATTCATAAGCTAAGCTTGATGGGTATTGGATGTCCAATTTTCGCACTTATTAGTCAGCTTTTGTCTTGTAGACGCCAATGCGTAGTTGTTGATGGGAAGAGTAATGGGTTTTTGGATGTGGAATCTGGTGTCCCACAAGGTAGTGTTTTGGGTCCTATATTATTCATCGTATACATATGGGCTTGTTTGATCTGATTCATAATTTACTTATACGGGTTACGCTGATGATGCTACTTTGCTGGCTGTTTGCAAGAATCCTAGCTATAGGTTGGAGGTATCAGAATCCATTCAGCGTGCTTTGGAAGTGACTAATTTGTGATGTTGTAGGTGGGAGGGGGGGTGAGGCTAAATGCAAGAAAGACTAAAACCAAGCTCATGTCTAGGTCACGTACAGTGAGACCTGCTTTCCCCGCACTCATGCTGGATGGTGTGTCACTTCCTGTGGTCAATAACTTGGTAATATTGGGTATCAATTTTGAACCAAATTTGACCCTTGAACCCCATATCCGTTCAGTTGTCACACGAGCATCGCAGAAAATCGGTCTTGAGCAACGTGCTTGGAGGGTGTTCGGTTTGGTACAGTTGACACGTCGCTGCTTTAATTGCTATGTCCTCCCCCTCCTAGAATACTGCTCCTTGGTCTGGGGTTCTGCTGCTGATTATCATCTGAGTTTGCTTGACAGAGTGGTTTGTCGATGTGCGTTCATGCTGGACGTTATTGTACCCTGTGATCTGGCACATCGTAGCAGAGTTGGCGGGGTATGCTTTCTCTTTAAAATATATCATTGCCCTAGTCATCCACTGGCGGTTCCTCTTTCTTATAGCCATTTGCTCTGTCGCTGTGTACTTGGCGTACTGCTGCTTTTCACGAGTGTGTCCTGGAACCGGTACGATGCCGTACAAGCAAGTATTGTCTTTCGTTTTTGCCGTCATATGTAGATGTTTGGAATAGTCTTGATGGCTCTGCCTTTGTTGGGGCAAGTATTGGTACCTTTAAGCAATCTGCAAACAGAGAGATTGCGTGATTGCAAATCTTCTCTTTCTGCTTTAGGGTTTATTCTGAGAAGAGTTTTCGATCAAAAATGATAAGGCAAGCGTTGTGTGGGGGTCGATAATTTTATGGAACTTCTTCCGTTCTCACGTCGCCAGTCTGGTGTATCTTAATAATAATACTCTTTTGCAACCTCGTCCCTCCTTCGTAACGGAAACATCTGACTGCATTTCAGCCAGCGTAATTTCTACAAAAACTGATGCTCAAAGAGGACGATAGAGGGTTAAAAATATTACTGTTATGAGACTAAGTTACTCACCAAGATCGGTTTCAGTGACTTCTCATTTTTGAGGTTGTTGTTCAGAGACCCAAATATGAAGACTTGTCTGACGTTACCGATTTGGTCTCCCTTGATGGCTTCCAGCACGAAAGTGATAGCAGGTTCCGATCCCACGTCAACCAAGACTTGATAAAATAGATCTCTGACGAAAGAGATTGAATGACTCTTCTATGTTGTTACATGCGGGTAGACCAAGCATGGCAAGCAATTTGTCATTATGGAAGCGAGTTAGATATGATTACAGTATACAGAATCTCAGCAAAAAGTACAGACAAAAATTTAGGGTTTATTCTAAGAAGACTTTTTAGTCAAAAATTATGAGGAAAGCGTTGTAAGCCCACATGCATACTTTTATCGAAATAAAAGTTACACAATAAATGTTTGAACGTCGCGACATTCCAGGCATTATCATAAGCAAAATTCGAAGCAATGCTGCCACGGTTTCAACTTATACTGCTAGCTGAATTGGTTACGATAGACTCACAGCCATTTTAGTTTGTCTTTTCGTATATGACAAGTACGGGACAAGAAAGTTGAAACATTTCAATTCAAGTCTAATAACGTAACGATTTTTTATTATTACTCATACTCAGGTTACTTGTCAGCTGGATCTGAAATTCATACATTATTCTAAAGTAGTTAGCATTATGTCTTAGCTTGGTTCCCCTAACAGTTGTTGTAAATATAATTCATTGGAAACATAGAATCTGTACATAACTTACTCATTTTTCAGCGGACCACCGCTAAAATTCCGGAATGGATGCGCATTGGAAGAAAATGCTGAAACCATGGATATTCAAAGCCGAAATGTATTTTTTTTTTACAAACCGTTAATTACAATCTCATTTTCATCAGCCACGTATCATTTTTCAATATCCACTTAGTTATTTTATCTTTTTTTGTCCAAAGTAGTGGAAGAACTATTTTAATATACTCAGTGAAAATTTTTGTTTGTTTCGTCATCAATAAATAGCCGTATTTAATATTTCTAGCATCATCATTCTGTCCCTCAGTATACTTAGTTCAGTTGGAATTGCACGTTGCACACAAGGCTGCTGACTGTATTCCCTCTAATATAGTTTTTAAGTTTTTATTGTTAAAAAAAATCCTATGATTTCAAAATTTACGCACGAGAGCGTTACTGTAGCACTCAAGATCTCTTTCTAACCATGTGAAATAAAATTTCATACAAGAATATCACTAACGCACTAACGAGACCATATTCTCGTTGTTTTATGATAATGTTTTTTTCCGATGTTGAAAATTATCTAAACCTAAGGAATTATCTCAGGCGCAACCAGTTAAATAAAGCTAATTAAAAAAAAATAAGTAGTGAAGCAGACAATAAACAAAAGAAATTATATCAGTAAACTCATGAAATGAATTCAGCTGAAGAGGGACATAAGTGAAAGTAAATAATGTATTAGAGAACAAAAACATGTAGGACTAAAACAATAAATCAAAGTTATGCGTAGAAACCTCAAACAAAAAATACAGGAAAATAAAAACTTATTGCAGAGCACTAGCAAAGAACCTTCAAAAAATAAATACACTTACTTGTTCTCAGGGGCGATACGAGTGAAAGTCTCTACGATGTCCTCGATGGTGAAGTCGTTCATGAGGTTTGTGGCGTAATTGAGGAGGACTGGTGCGCCCTGGCCGGTCTCCAAGGTGCCACCTTCCAGGAACTGCGCGGCCTGGTTGACCAGATCAGCTGCTCGTTGCTGCGCAGGACAGCATAATCGCTGGTTTTACGACATTCCAATGTTATGAGATCAACTACCTACTGCTACAAATTACAGCACTACGTCTAGAGAAATATCTAGCTAATTAACCTAGAGATATGTATAGTTAAAATAAGCAAATGGTGTATTCAAACACCTTTGATAAAGAGGACTAAACGTAGATAATTATATCTTACCAATTTAGCCGTGAAAATATTGTATTGAACAGAGGTACTTGATACCATAGCTAGAGATAGAGAGTTCTATATGCGTACTTTATCATAGCCCAGGGAGCTTTAGCGGGCATGTATAGTTTTCACGGTTTCTGTATGTGTGTTTGCGTGATCATTTCTTCGGACTTAGTGAGTCGCACCCTCTCAGTGAGTCGAAGAAAAAATAAAGAACAAACAAAAGTGAAAAATAAATCGCTAAGCTGCCACTGTAAAACAGACGAGACACGGTAATTTATCAAAAGTCATTCAAAATGTGTAAGATTTTTACTTCAATTTCTAGATCGTATGTACAGTAGTATCAATACAGGGGATGATCAAAATTTTTTACATTGTACGTCTAGCCTAATACAATATGCTTCCCTAATCTTATTATTCACGGTTATCTGTATTATATATTATACCAAAGGTTTGTGAACATTACTTATTTACTTGTTTGAACACACAAGTGGCAGAATAATATTGATAATAACTTCTTTCAATTATCAGGAAGGGACGGATCGCCGTAACCTGGATACTAAATGCTATTTACTTTTGGTGAAAAAAAGAATTAAAATTGTAAACTTTTCGTCAAGTGGCCAGCAACAGTATCTAAGATGATTGAAGAATGGTATAAGTCTAATGTTTTAAATTAAAGCTAATTGGAATATCAAAATGCAATATAGAATCGAAAGAACTTCGGGAGTTGAATATTTAATGAAGCTACATAAATGGGTGGGGCCCAACTGAGCTCAGCTGCATAAATGTGTATGTTAAATGTAAAGGTGATGCAGGAAATACAACTGGACTACATCATATACAAAAATATTTGTTACTGTTTACAGGCACAGCACTGAATATTCTTTCTAGAAGCAAAGAAGATGCTGACAGTGATCAAATGAGTCACTGGCCGTCTAGTTATGTGTGCTAAAAATATATGCTCATGTGCTAAGGGACTGGTAAAATAAAAAAATAAATGGACCATTAAGTAGCTCCTAGACGCCCGAAACGTTGGTAAGAACTTCAGAAGCCATTCTCGACTAACAAACTTGAATACGTGCAGATCTACCCTGCTGAACACGCTTCCCACAATTGAGTAGTAGATTAGATTAAATAGCTGGTACCTAGTAGTCAGGAAGAAACTTAGCGGGACCGTCAAGTTGAGTTTACATGCAATGTTTTTGCTGAAAGTATTACTATAGGGTGTCTTCCTTTAGAATTCTACGGGTGCCACCTTGGCACCTTTGGTTTTTTTTTTTTTTTGAAGTCGCAAGCCACGCCCACCTTTTCATATACATCTTCATTAAGACTTATCTAGTTTTTAGAATAAACATACCATGTTGGGTATCAAATTAAAGATCATAGCAAATAGAATGTAAATACAAAAGTTAAAAGAGATAACGCAAGTAGAGGTCACCGATAGGTCATTTAAGGTCAAACAAGGTCAAATGATACCGTTAATTCAATAGGACTTCAAATTAAACAAGTTGCATCTCATGCTCGGAGTCAAATCAAATTCTTTTATTGTATGACACAAAACTATGCGGTTCTTAATAGTTAGCAAATTAGAAATAAATATAAAAGTTAAAAGAGATAAACCGCAATTAGGGGTCACCGCCACGGTAGCTGCCGCCACGGTAGCTGCATGCTTCCGTTCTCAGCTCTAACACCTTGTGTCGCTCGTTCGATGCCCCGTGAGGCACACGGGCTCTTTGCAGATCTTGGTGTGCTGACTCGGCAGTTGTGTGTGCATGCTCGGCGCCGTGGCGGAACTACTTTCCTCAGAGATGAGGGGGTGGGGGTCTCGGGTTATTTGTTCCTTCCGTCAAATTGGCGCCATAGTTCGTAACCCGAAGGCGACTGCGACTACACTTACTTATCTGGGATCGGTGGGCCTATACCCGCAGCACAAACCAGTGCATGTGGGTTTCCCAGGTGAGGGTGTGGTCTAAGTTGACTTTACCTTTACTTTACTGATTGGTCATTGAAGGCCGTACAAGGTCAAATGACATCATTAATTTTACAGGACTTCAAATTGAACGTGTTGCATATCATACTCGGTATCAAAGCGAATTATTTTAGAGTACGAAGTAAAAATATATGTTTTTTCATTGCTCACTACAAAAAACATCACTTCAAGAATGTTGAGGTCACACAAATGTAAATAGTGTGCTACCTGCAGGTTCCGGTATACGATGATAAGTCAAGAAAGAGCCGCCTAGAATAAGGCTTGTGAAACACAAGTAAACATCTCTTGAAACGAGCAAAAACGAGCACTCAACGTATACTATAAATTCAACATTTTACAGCTTGAACTACTGTTTTCTTATGTTCAATTCCACTTCTTCTCGAGGCTTATCCAGTTTTTCCTCATCGGTCTCGACTGCAGGTTCAGTTTTCCTTGTGTGTATATTTGCACCGTGTTCATTTGTTTCACAGCCGCAGTATGAAGTAACTTCATGATTTGCCAGCAGAGCGGTAACTGACTAGCAGCTACATGTATATTATACAAATTGTCGATCACGACTTCAGCATGTTTTAGATACTATTGGTAGTTGTTTGGGTTTACATATTTGCTTCACTTATTATCACGAGGAAGCACAATGAAAAAGTAATATCAAAGCTACTGCTATGAAGCTAGGAGGCACGTACTTTGAGTTATTGGAAAAGATTGCTGCTTGCAGCTTGCTGCTGGAATCAAATTCTAATCTACACGTATTTACTAAGCCCAATACATTAGAAGTGAACAAGAAGAAAACTAAAATAAACTTTCTCTTCTTGCAGTGCAAGAAAGATAGCTAAAGCTCTCAACGATTTGAGATTTACATTATTTAGTAAAATGAAAGAGACTCCAAAGGTCAAGAGCCTACCTTCTACTGACAAGCCAGTAAAAGAGCATGTTCACTTGCTCGTCTCCAAGAGTATCCGATCAGAATGAACTGTCTACAACAAACTTTTCCATGCGTTATGGAAAAAAATCCTCTGTTCATGGCTCAGTGAAGACTGCCTAGGAATTATTAGAACTTGTTGCTTGTGGAGGCAAGTCAGTGCCACCGTGTTCTATAGCTAATTGTAGCTCCCGGTCAGTTAACACATCATGAACCAACTTCATACTGGAGCTGTGAAGCGATAGAACACTGTGCATATGTGCCGTCGAGACTGATAAAGAAGCAGAATTGGATGAGCCTTGAGAAAAAATGGAATTGGAAAACAATAGTAGTGTTGACAAGAAAACAGAGAGGCTTGGTGCAAAATATTGAATTTCTTTCAATGTGTGTGATAATTGTTTCAAACGATGTGCACCTTAGCTTTTCCTTCTTCAAGCCATATTGTATGTGGCTCTATCCGTATCATGAATATCATTTTATAGTGGAACCTACAGGTAATAGTTTACATTGCTATGGCCTCGGCCTTCTTGAAGTGATCTATTTCGTAAGAAAATATCAAGAACCACATAGTTTTATGCGCGCCCCTCCCCCGCACCCCCGTAGCTACGTCATTGCGCACTAGCATTTTGTACAAAGGAGTGTTTACATTATGTCCTTGGATTTGCACTCGACCTTCTTGATAATGAATACCAGGACTCTGCTTGCCATTTTAACCCACGTTTCCACTTGCTGACTGTGTTCTAGTATGTTGGTGAAAGTTATTCCCTGGTCATGTTGTTGGGTGACGGCTGTTAATTGTAACCCGTTCATTTCCTGTGGGGCTGAGGCGTTCTTTGGTCCAACGTACATCACCGAACATTCGTCAGCATTGAAATTTATCTCCCACGTTGAGGCCCATTCACTGAGCTTGCCAAGGTCTTGTTGGAGCTTAAGTCTATTGTCGTCTGTCATGGCACAATGACATAGCTTAGGGTCATCCACAAATTGACTGATATTAGTGCAGATCTTGAGCTCAACAACAATAATGTAAACAGTAGTGGGCCAAGCACGCTACCTTGCAGCCCCCGAGAAGACCGGCGCCTAGTAACTTGTCACTCCGTGGAGCTCCAAGTCTCTGCTGCCTACAGGTGAGCCTAGCTACAATCCAATGTAAATAGTCTCTTGGATGCTATGGGCTTTAATTTTTTTTTTCAGTAACTATAGGTTTGGGACTGTGACTAACGCTTTTTGGAAGTCTAAGTAAACTAGGCCTACTCTTCTTTTCGTGACTAATTTTCCTAATTTTTGAAAAGAAATCAAGTAAGTTAGTTAAGCAGCTTCTCATATCCCTGAAGGCGTGTTGAATAAGAATTAATCTGGCGCATCCTCAGGCGGTAAGTGATACCGTTCCTCAGGAGCCGTTCGACGGTTTTGTGGAAAACAAAGGTAAGACTAATTGGGGCTCTTCTTCTCCTCCTTCTTATGTAATGGGGTCACGTTGGCGAATTTCCATTCCTGCAGATGTAGTAAAAGGCTTGCTAGCGCAGCGATTCTAAGCGGCATCAGTCCGATGGTCAATTATTATATTTCAGCATTTTTGCTGTAAGGTCTGGGTTAGATACCGACTTCATATGATTTCTGTGGCTCACACATCGACTGACTGCCTTTTTGATTGCATTGTTGAATGGATATCTACGTATTAATACATTCCCAGCTTTAATAAATCTGACAATATGACAAAACAAGCGATGAAATACAGTTTATTTTCCCGAGATATACGTAGTGAAGCAAAACGTTGTCGAGCTTTCGATTTCAGCTGAAATTATTTTCAAGCCAATTCGAATTTCAAAATAAGAGTGAAGTTAGATGAAGAACTTGTACTGCGTTCGTTATATAAGTTGTTGTTATTATTATGGACAGTGCGTTACAACTGGCCAGGAAATAAGGCTCAAATATCTCAATGAGAGGAAAGAAGAAAAGATAACAAGGCAGAAGAAAGAGGTAAATCATTAGTGTGAAGACCCCATTCTGTGGCCCCCACGAGGGAACAGGTGGGAGTCCAACCCTGTGAGATGGAGCGCTTGTCATTATCGATCGCTCGCCTCACAGAGTAGCATAGGGTGAATAAAGGACCTCCGTAAATTGATAACTAAACTCATCAGAAGAACCTACAGCCAGCTGCAACATCCACTGCGGAAAGACACTAGGAATACACCTTTAGTGCGTGAGGACCAAGAAATTCTGACAGGTATAAGGCCAGCCACAATACCCCCACAAAGGGGTCACGGTACCGATTACCCGAAGTAATCAGTTGGCACCACAACATCCACAAATTATAAATTTGATATGTTGCACTAACATGCAGAAGTGGGTAGAGGTATTTCTTTCCGTTGAAGCGGTATCGGTAAAGCGGCAACGGCTTCTCAAAGTTTTGGTATCGGTAAAGCGGTAATTTTTCAAAAAATCTACCAGCGAAATCGGTAAAGCGGTAATTTTTCAAAAAATCTACCAGCGAAATCGGTGAAGCGGTAGCTGATAACGGTAATCCAATAATGAAGCGTTAATAAACCGGTACTGATATTTTGAAGCGGTAAACCTAAGAAAATAATTTCAAAATAACCAAATTAGTCTGAATTACCTTAAAAATTTCCTAATTACCTTATACAGTATAAGTGGTATTATTTTACTTTAACTCACATATGGTTGTTTGGGTTTTTCATACTTTTAGCATGTTAATGAACGTTTTCGTCGCAAATGCTTAGTTTTCGAGATGTATGACTTTGAAGTTCACATTGTTTTTTCTAAGGGAGGAAATAACAGGCGACCCCAGGCAAACGAAATTAAGGTTATTTTAAGTCAGGTCAGGTTAGGTTAGGTTCCTTTTAGGTCGCTAGCAAGTCTGTAATGACGCCGGCTATTTTCTCCCATAGAAAACAATGGGAACTTCAAAGTCATATATCTCGACAACTAAGCATTTGCGACGAAAACGCTATACATGTAAATTGTCTTAAATGGACCCAATCAACATACCCAAGGCAACAAAAATCCCAAAAATCGTACGTGAGCTAAAGGAAAAATTTACCGTATAAACTTTAAAAGCTGATACGCTTAAATAAGAGAAAGCAAAACGGTACAATTCAGTTCCAAATCTTGTATTTTTTCAACTAAAGCTAAAGTAATATATTTATTCAACACCAACAGTTCACCAAGTAAATAGACATAGTAAAATTAAATAAACTGTTCAATACAAACTTCAGACTAATCGGTCTAATCAAGATTAGATGTTCCGGTAGTTGTAATTTGCTCTGTGCGTTTATAGTGCTTGTAAACGTCACATAAAAGAATATTATGGTATGTGAATTGAGAGTACTGATAGATAATATTGTGGATCGCTTTAATCAGTGTCACTGCCTAAAGCCGACATTTTTTTATGCCGATCGTACTAAATTCTCCATGAAGACGTACCAGAAATAGCTAAAACATACCAAATTAACATTTTACAGTTACCGCCTTGAAAATTGTCCAAGTTTCGGTATCGGTAAAGCGGTAATTTTATACCGGCTTTCGGTAACTGCATAGCGGTAACGATTTCGGGTTAAGCGGTATTACCACTTTCCCGCTTCATTACTGGAGACACCCAACTCTGCTGACATGACTGTAAAGGTATCATCGATCGACACGTTGATGCAGAATTCAGCTAAACTCAACAGACTCGATTTGTCCAAAACTTCAGATACGTGAATAGGTTTTGCCCCGTTGGATCGAATTTCAGACGTAAGCCCCACATCGATTGCTTTTCAGACTCTTGAAAATTCAAACCTTCTAATTAAAACGAAGATTTCAATTGCCCCAACCTCAATCGGGTTGCTGCCTTTAGGGTAGCCTCTACAACATGATCGATCTAGGCACAACCAAGTCTCCATTCAAAAATTCCAGATAAATCAAGCCTAATATGCCCAGTTTAACCAGGATTCGTCGCGCTAATCTTTAGCAACTGAAATCTTACCACATTCTGCGGCACGTTAATGTCATACACGCCCGTCAGGTCCTGGACTGTTTCTCTCTGAAATGCAAAACAACGAATAATTAAAAATTATGCCAGTTTTATCATTATTATGAAACAACGTGTAAGCTTCCATAGCTAGTACAAACGTGTTTAAAAAGAGGAAAATAAAAAAATAGGCTATAAAACAGAGGAGGCCATCCGAGCAAGGAGGAGAAACATAGCCCATGGACACTGTAAGTATGAAGAAAGAGGAAGAATAGTGCATAACACTGTCGGTGAAAGCAATAATCCGAAAGATAAAAAAAAATGCACGGACAAGGGAAACCGGCGCAAGGGTGCAGCAAGCACGAAAGAAAAAATAGGACAAGAAGAAAAACACTCCATCTGATGCGCAGACAACGAGCAATGTCAAGTGAACACGCAAGGGGGGCTGCTCCTCATAGCATAAATTGGGCGAACGTAACTAACCTGACCCTATGACCTATACCCCCCCCCCGACGAGTCTCGTGGAACTAACTTCAAAGAAGATACGGCGTGAGACTCTCTCAGTAAACTAACGAAATGAACTAACTTTACTCAGTATCTAGCATAGCTTTGCGATTCCTGAGGAACAGGTATTATAACATCGAAATCTACAAAAGTGGCGTCATACTGATACGGAAACTCTATATTCGAGGTGGTCTGCCAAGCAACTTCACATCACTGAGACGCTTTGTCCAGCGGAAGCTCTCGTATGAAGCACGAGGCATAACTCTTCGTGGTACTGTTGGCTCCAGGAAGTAAATAGCGTACCGGGAGTACTCACATGAAACCAGCATTGAAAAGTGACGTTATCAATGACGCCACATCGATCGACAGTACAGCTGAGCAGCCCATGAATAATTAAAAAAAAATATCCCAAAAAAATTTCACTTAAAAACTTCAAAGCCTATAATAAGTAAGTAAATGAAGAAAATATCTACTAATTGAACAATAAAAAATATACAATTATGAATACAAAATGACAATGGAAGATGATGGAAGCTTTTACAGTAAAAGAGCCAAAATCTGAGCAAGTAGGCCTACGTCACCCTAAACTAAATTCTAATTTTAAGTGAAGCCTTATGCACAATTCACCACTATGACTGATTATACTGTAATGTGGTGAGTTTTCTCGCCGTATCACATACCAACACTACACAACAGCGATATCATTTCGTATAAACTACGTATCTCGCTTTTTTCAGGTTGATTTTTTTAAAAAAATAATGGTAGTTTGGAGACACCATACCAGAGTGATACTCAATACAAGGAAGGTTTCCACTTAAGTAAGTGCCGTTATACATACTAAAAACCATTGATATGGAAAACGCCGAGTTATGTGACTTTGTGCAGTTTGACCCAGTTACTAACGTATTATGCTTTATTGCAAATGTCTAAAATATTAAGTTAAGTTGAAAAAATTAAGCATGTTCTCTGTACCAACAAAAAATTCAAAGAAATAAACAGAGAGAACTAATGAAACATGACATACATATTTCGGCAGCAGTATTATTATTAGTAGAGTCCCCGCGCTCTCAGAAATGAAAGCGAACAATTACTGAAGACCATATTTCATTTCACATGCTTTTGTTACTTAAGTTTCTGAAGGATACGCTACAACAGCCAACTTAAATTGTCGTAACAGATAAGTGCTCTCTTTTTAACTTGATCTTAGCAGCACAATCGTCTCCCACCTTAGGGGACATGCGGAAAAATCTTCCATTCTAAAGCAGCAAAACATTATCGAATTTAAAGAAATTCCCCGCGGCGTATCCTAGATACCGAAGGATTAGCGAAAACTGCTCCGTCAAAGGAAGACCGTAAGCTAGAAGAAATAATTGTGTCTACTGCCCCGCGATAAATCATTGCTTCATGTGGGTTTCGTTCATCATCTACTGAATTTATACGTCAGGAACTGGAAGCAAACGGCGTTGAGAAGCTGCAAATATCTTTATTGTCTTGATTTCAAGAAGCGTTTCACGCAAAAGTGCATAGAGATAAAGGGTTAAGCATCCTCCTTTCGCCATCTTCTGCAACTTGGTCATCGATCTCTATGAAAATGCAACTTACTACAAAATTTGCAACCTGACCTATTTTCCACCTATTTCATTTAGAAGCGGACACGAAATACATACACGAAGCGTTTTACTATATTAGGATTATACTGGTCAACACAATATTTCTGGCCGAAATTCTTCCAACCGTATATTCATCAGTTTCACCTTGTGATGCCAAATATAAAGACCATTTTTGTCTATTTTGTCCCATTTTCAAGCGATCACATCCTGCTTTTGTACGTCATCAGTGATATCCCTGCAGAACGCAAACTGGGAAAATGTTTACAATAGTTCTGTAATACAATTCCTACGAGATAGCAGAGTACGATACCCAAAGAAAACCTAACGTACTAGGGAACTACAAGTTGCACATCGAAAATCAGGGTTAAATATTGACTTAGGAACAGTTCTTGCATTTGAGGTCACAGGAGCAAAAGTTCCAATTTCTTGAACTCAGTTATTATTTAAAATGCACCAGACTGGCGACGTTAGAACGGAGAGAACTCCATAAGGTCATCAACCCCCACGCAACCAGTCCAGGAAGAGGAGAAAGAAATAGAGAAAATAAAAAAAAAATCACTGATTCACTCTATCTACTAAGAATGTTTAAAGCAGTCAATACCAGCACCAATAGAGGTAGAGCCAGCAAGATTATTCTAAATAACTAAACAAGAATGAACAAATGAACAAGAATACTGGCTTGTGCGACATCGTACAGGTTCCATGACGAACTCTTGAAGGGAAACAGTACGCCGAGTAACTGGCACCGGAAAAAATACCGCCAGTGGATGCCTTCGGTAATTATAGTATATATTTTATAGAGGAAAGAAACCCCACCAGCTCTGTGGCGATGCGCCCTTTTACAATTAAGGCACAACACCATCCAGCGTGAATGCGCATCGACGGACCACTTTAATAAAAGCAAACTCAGATGACATCGGTAGCAGAAACCCCAGACTAAGGAGCAGTATTTCAAAAGAGGAAGGACATAGCAACTAAAGCAGAGACGTATCAACTCTGCTGAACCAAATACCTTAATGGTACGTCGAATTATACCTGATTTCTGCGACGATCGTGAAGCAACTGAATGGATGTGGGCCTCAGAAGTCAAATTAGGATCAAACATGATACCCAAGATTACCAGGTCATCAACCACAGGAAGTGGCACACCATCCAGTATAACTGCCGAAAAAGCAGGCTTCGGTGGAAGCGACCGAGACACGAGAATAGTCTAAATCTTACCTGCATTCTACCTCACCCCCACCTAGAACATGAGGAATCAATCGCCTCCAAATAACGGTGAATGGATTCTGAACCCTCTAACCTACTTCTAGAATTTTTTCAAACAGCAAACAAATTAACAACAGCGTAACTAACAAATATAATGTGAACGATATCAAACAAATCTGTTGCGTATACAATGAACAAGAAAAGGCCTAAAAATTGCCCTGGGGGACACCAAATACCACATCCAACAACTCGTTACTTTTCCCTTAGACAACCTCACATTGGCGTCTACCAGACAAAAACTGACTAACAGCCGCGAAAAGAGAACCAACTCCCATCAATTTAAGCTTATGCAGCAAGGCTCGGCGGATCACGCGATCCAAAGTAGCAATGAAGTCAAGCTGGACCAACCTTGCCTCATTACCTCTATCAAGTGCCAGCTGCAACACATGAGAAATGTGAAACAGAGCACCATAAGTGCCCAAACCTTTCCAAAAACCATACTGTGTCTGAGGTATTACAACCTGCCTCTCAAGAATGCGAACCAACCTCGAAACAACCAACCTTTCGTAAACTTTTAACAGTAGAATTGTGATTGAGATGTGTGTATAATCAGAAGTTCGAGATGAGGCACCGCCCTTAGGAACAAGCGTTACATGAGCAACACGCCAGCATTTTTGAAATTAGCCAAGCCGCACTATTGGATGGAACGCAGAAGCGAGCGGGGCGGCTAATACATCGGCTACCCTCCGAAAGAATGAGTGGAAACCTTTGAAAAGGGCCAGTGTCACCATAGGGGTCCAAGTCCAGAAGAAGGCTGTGCACTTCGGAAGATCTGAAAGCAAAACCGGAGAACCCCGGTTCAGGGTCACACGCTAAAGGAATGTGCATTTGGACCCGGATCTGCTTCTGATCACAATAGCGCAACAAAAAGTCTGTTTTGGCAGCAGGGTCCCCAACAAGGTCTCTAATGTGTACAACTAATGTGTACTAAGAGAAGAGCCTAGTAACTCCCTGGACCTCAGATTATGCTCCCTCTCAGCCTCCGCATAAGCAGCCTTAGGCTGACGCTGCAGCTTACTGAAGCGCTGAAAGCCCAAATCAAGACCGGCTAGTGCGCCAATGGAAATATGCCTCCTGCTTCAACTGACGCGCCCTCCGACAGATATCACCAAGCAAAGCTACATCGCCTGTCCTGACCGTAATGAAGCGGGAAGGCTCAAAAATACGCACTATACCAGAGAAAAGCCTATCCAAAGTAGACCCAGGAGCGGGAGACTATCTTATGACGCTCCAAGCCAAAGCAATGAAAGCACCAGAAACGGAGTCCAAGTTCACTCTGGACTTCAAAAATACCTCACGTCTGACGGTGACTCTGGGGACCCGCTCATGAACTTGCAGCGTTACAGAGAGGGCCCTATGGTACGAGGAACCAAAGGGAGACGACAGCGACACTCCAGCTAAATCACGAATATCCGTGTTAGGAGTTCAAGAACACCACCAATTACATGGGAAATCAGGGGTTCCACAAGGTAGCGTGCTTGGCCCACTTCTGTTTTCAATCTACATCAATGATCTCGATATTAACATCCGTAGTAAAATCAGTAAATTTGCGGATGATACAAAACTATGTCA
>LQNS02278096.1:29175761-29189986 GCA_001587735.2 Parhyale hawaiensis | reverse complement strand
CTATATCCTACTAACATAATGGCAATAGCTCAAAGAAGCCGGGGTGTTAGTCCCGGTGTCTCTTTGGGAATGGGCCTTTTGGTTCGTCTACTGCCGCCTATCTAATCTAATCTAATCTGATCATAACGAGAGGCAGTCGCGAAATTTAAGGCTGTATGGCCATGACAATCGGTCCTTATAGAGCCCAACCATTCCACGAGGTGACAATTAAAATCACCCATAAAAACAAAACAGAACGCCTGTTCAAAGACTGAATCCTAGCCATTGCATCTCAAAGACAATGAAAAATCTTATCAGCAGACGGACAACTATATGCTCAAAGCGTATAAAGTTCCTAAACGAACGACAGATTCACAGCACCATCAACTCACAACATGAACACTATGCACAGTACACTATGTGAAAATTGCAAGTTTAATTGACGATGTGTTATCTTTGTTTTCAAATGACTTTGAATAGTTTTTGGCCCATTGAATCCGTCAACCCTTTAATCGTAGCCGATGTTATCACCCAGCAGTACTTTGAATCTTCTGCCACAGAGTCTCTTTCGACGTACGGCAAGTGTACTGAATTCCTCACTCATATACTTTTCTCTTCATGATGGATCACAGATGCTCAACGGCGCTGAAAACAATAGTAACAGTAAGTGGCCCTAATTTTATCTGACGGACACTTTTTTTTTTTCAGACTCTATTTCCCTACCCCACTCACCATAGTGCCAGGCCGGGCCCACTTGAAGCGAGCCACGTCGTCCGCCGGGTAAGGAATGGTCAGCTGGGCAGTCCATGTCGGGGACTCGACGCAGGTGCCGTGCGCGCAGGTCGGATAGTTCGTTCCTAAAGTCTCAACCGACACTAGGGCTAGTTTCTGTAGGAAGAATTAAATTACTGTGTCAGTATGCCATCACGTAGGTCTAACCGAGAAAAATTCTACATTCTTTTACTGTATACCTACACACATACGGTATACTGATGCAGCGTAGGTTCTGGTAATATAATTACCGATGATTCTCATGTCTGAGCAAAGTGTGACCTGCCAAAATGGCACGACACACACGTACAGTATGTGTTTTCCTCCCCACTATGCCATATTTTCTTCATCCACAAGAGCAGTCTTGAGAGCTTCTTTTGATAGTCCTGCATTCCGCGATCACAGAATTTTTAAATAATATGAACAAATTCCACGATCATCGATTTTTTACATAAATTCTGTGATCCAATTTTTTACTTAAATTCATTTTTTGTTTTGTTTTTGTCAGTTCTCCGCGAGGAACTAAATTCCGTAAGCAATGCAGTGCTAACACCCTAACTTAAGTCATAACCTCTATTAGCTGAGCAAAGCAATAGCCAATAATAATTGTGGCCGCATGTACGTAAAGTTGCAATCGCCACCTCTGCCTCAAGCTGGCTGTTAGACTTCCTCTATATCCGCTAGTTTGCATCTTTCCATCGTTATGTGTGATTGATGACAATTTGGAATATAAAACGCTGTGGGAAAAAGAGGCGTATGAATGCCTTTCTCAGGCAACAGTAAATATTAGAGTTTTGGTTAGGGCTATCATAAAGGCTATAGAACAATGAATAATTACTAGACAAAATAACGGTGTCAGGGACTTAGTAGGTATTTCAACTTCTCACTATTCTCAAACTGATATTGTGCCTCTCTTGCTCATTTAATACTCCCATAATTTGAAGGTTAATAGCCTTAAAAGCTGAAAGTGAAGAGATATTTGTTAAAACTAGGACTTAGTCTTTTATTTGTTCGGAGGACATCTTTGCTAGCGATTTCCGCTGGCGAAATCACGGATTTTTAATCCAAAGCTAAATAAATGTTGACCAAACACGTAATCCCGATAGCGGAACTCCAAATTCTGAATCGTGGACCACCTATTTTAGAACTGCGAGCATAGCACTGTACAAGAACCTCTCTTCAGTTATTTCTCGAGACTCTCTTGAATCACACTATTTCATAAGAAATATTTCGAGCAAAGTTACTGTTGCAGTGTTTTTGATTAAACTTAGCTATGACGCTTTCATTCAGCCAGATTAATGAATGTTATCTCCGCGAACAGAAATAATATGTACGTAGGTGGCTTTTGTGAAGTGTGTCGTTTCTAACTCTGCTATCATGAAAGGTGCTCTGCGTCATATTAAAACATTCTGTCTCCAAACACAAAACTAACCTGCAGAGTGACCATTGTGAGGTGCTCAGTTTCATATCCGTAAGGAGCGATGGCGATGGTACCTTTGGCCACGGCCTTCTCTATACGGAAGCCATTTCTGTCGCCCCTCAAGTAGTACTTTTTGGTGCTGCTGCGGGAGAACAAGTTCTGGCACTGTTCTTCCGCGAGGCTGCAGTGAAAGCCGCCAAGTGAATGCTGCAAAAGAGAAAAAATTAATCCATCTGACCGGCATGCACCACTTGTGTACTGGTCTATGCTCTGCCTATGCAGCGTTGAGTGTGCGCAATGCTGAGCGTATGCGCAACATGGAAGCATGCGGTGGCCTGCATGTTGCCTATGCCCTTAAAGCAAAATTTTAAAACAATGAAAGGAAAACGCCTATGAGAGATAACATGGCTTGCAAAGGTACAATATAGTAGGTCTTGCAGAAGGCCCATTAAATTTCACATTTATACTTTTTTCCTAAATTTGGAGGAGGAAAAATAATTTTCTGAGGCATTTACCTAAAACTAATCTATTTTATTCTGTTATCAACGGTAGCACATAGCGGTAGAGTGCATATCTGCCACAATAGAAGCAAATGACCTAAATTATCTGGTCTGATTTGCGACGGTCAGAAAAATCGAAAATCTCAATGGGGAAGAAAGCCAGTTGGGGTTATAGTCTGCAGAGTCACAGATAGGATTGTTACAATTTAAAGACCCCAAGGATCTACCTAGTTTAGGTAAATTCTGAGTTTTCAACTGATTTACTGTTAGTTAGTCCTCCAAAAAAAAAACACAAGCTTGAAATGATGTAGCTACGAAAAAAAGAAAAACTTTTTCGCGGCCACAGTGTTCAGACCCGTCGGCAATGGAATGAAAGCTTGCAGTGCTTGAAACGACCTATGCTAACTGTTCACATTCGAGAGTACACTCAAGACTGCTGTCATTGTTTCTTAACTAAGTATTAAGGAGCTAGGAGAACTGCACTTTCAATTTTTCAGATAAAAACATCAGCACAATGGACCCGGTCGTGAATAAACAGAACAATCACAGTATGACCTATGGCTAGAATGTCTCTAAGGTCCATTCAGTGTCTAGGATACTGCTCCTTACCTTGATGATTGCTCAGAGAGACCTTGACGAGGCTCTCCAGGTCTGATTTACTGTGTTTCGGCCGGAAGACAGCAGTGATCTTATCTCTTTTGCACCCATTATTTAGTGCTAATAATATTTACGTGGAATGTTTAGATTACTTCAAGTTTTAGTCCATGTACCAACAAACTGTGCGTTGTTCAAGCGAATAACATGTTTGAATATTAAAAAAAAAATACTTCCCATTTGACATTCTTGAAAACATATTTTTTCATAGGTGAAGTGAACATATGCAGTCTCACTTGGATCTCGACGCGGTCAGTGCAATCGTCGAAGTTGACACTTCGGATAAACCTCGTGACGTCATGACTGATGTCAGGAGCATTGCAGTCGGTGAGCCGACCGGCCGATCCTGTGGTCTTAGAAGTCTTCCTGGTCTTGACGGATCTCGCCTTGCGACCCTTACCGGGACCTTTGGAGGTAAGAGGAGCGGGACCACAGCCCTCACCGAGCTGGATGTCACCGGTGACGTGGTCGTTGTAGAAACGCTGGTATCGAGCCTGGGATACTCCCACAAGCTTGTTTGCGGTGTACCTGGAATGATTCGAAGCTTTGTGTTTGTTATTCACAGCTTAGTTCGTTGTGTTGAAAAGCTAAGATTCAATGCTAACAAATCTATTGACATTATACTAAAATTCTGTCAACTTTGTTGATTTACTTACTTATTTATTTACTGGCTTGTCTGCACAGAGTCTTCGCTTTAAATGGGAGGAAATTCGAGCGTTGAAGATTTAATTCAGTTGCATCAGTGATATGAAAGATGAACCTGAGCTGGGCTGTAGGAGCGTGTACATCCATACTAAACTTGAAGTTGGTGAACCTTCCCAGTAGGAAATAATGGTTGTGATTATAGTAGAACAACTATGATTATGGTCGAGACTTTTGCTGTTTATTATCGAAATATCCTCCATATTCAACCATTTATAGGGTGCAGTATGGTAGAGAAATGTCACAACCTTTGACCATATTGTCAACCATAGTTCCCAACCATAAATACCCAATTACAACTATTAAAGTCTTAGCTGCATAACCATGATCTCCCATAATGAGCCATAAGAAACACCATTCACAACCAAAATCGACTGTGTGCAGCGAATGATACAACTATTTTCTACCATGACAAACTTTTTTAAACTGTTGACATATTATGCAGTCAATGCCTGCTTTGTTTGCTAATGATTGGCTGCTTATAATAATAATAATATTTTAGATTTCCCAATAATCGCCCTATTAGTGAAATACGTAATAGTTTTATTATTACGTGCGTGTTAGGCCTGCAGCTCAGAATGGTGTAAGGCTCTAAACATTAGAACGATGCTAGATCAGGAGCTTGAACCAGTCCGTGCAGTTAAAACACGTTTATATGTAACTTTTTTAACTCTAAGTCGGTATAGAGCTACTCTACCCAGTTTAGAGGAAGTCACAACCGGTGAATGGAGTGAAGAGAGGAGAAAATTAGACGATAATAGAAGAGATGTTAGTAGGTAGAGAGGAAAATGGAAGAAAGGTGAAAATAGAAAAAAAAGAAGAGAATGAATGACCGGGCAGTGCCGGTTTAGTTAGGGTAGTACACAACTCGATTGATAATTTTCGGGCGAACCCCTTGTCAGGGTACGAAAGGTTAAATCTACTATATAATAATTCACGTCGTGTTATTATTTATTTATTTACATATTTGTATCTCTCTTGTCACGCTCTATGGGAATAAGATAGGAGAAAATTCAGATTTAAAAATGTAAAAACAAGTGGGGTACCTTGCAATTTTTTTTCGGCAAAAAAAAAAAAAGTGGGGTACCTTGCAATTTTTTTCTTCAGTATTAGATAGGGGATTTTATGTTGATTATTCTATCCTCTTTTAAGTCTAAAGTTTTCCGCTTTTTTTTTCAACTCATGGAACCTTAGAAAAAGAAGTCTATAAGATAGGGGAAAAATGAGGAAGCCAGCGGGGGTTTTCCTGAAGGGCTAATGTACTGCCGTCATTTATCGCACACGTGCACCAGTCATTAATAACCCAATATGCCGTCATTTACAATGACGGCTCGGGACACTAGTATCTCATAAAACTTGACATCTTTCACATAAAGCTAATGGGAATAATCTCTTGATGAATCTTCACAAATACAAACTGAATGAACATAAAAATAGATGGCAACATTTGTTCAAGGATTGCAATACTATTTAACAAAAAATACAACAAATAAAAATAAAGATAATGGATAACTACGGTAAAGTGGCTAAGGGTAAAAAAATCGGGAAACAATAGATAAAAATAACGTCAAGTTCGTTACTGTCCATACATACCCTGCAATTTTTCCATTTCATCGACAGGACAAAAAAGACTGAAAGTATGCACAATTTTTCAACTATGATATGAATTTTTAGATGTTTCGCATTGAAACTTATAGTCATACAATTTTATTTTAGTAGATAATGTTGGGAATTCTAGCCATAATATTAAAATCCATGGCAATCCATACATCCATACATATTCTGCCCCATATAATGGGAGGAATTCCCTCATGATCGTACGTACAGAAATCCGTTGAAAAGCTACCATAGTTATGCTCTAGCATGTGCTCTACCATATATAGTCTTTAATCATCCTTGTACAACCATCTACCATATATAGTCGTCAAACATCCATGTACTACCATCGACCCTCGTTTCCTGACCAACCTTAAACAACCAATATTGCCTCCACCAAAATCGACCAAAATATACTAAGATCAACGTTATGTTATGGTCGACATGTCTACCATATTGTTTCATCATTCACAATCGACTTTGATCTCTCATACACCACTATATTCTACTATAATCCCAACCATAATTTTCGACTGGGTTCTTGGTTTAGTTATTTGCTTATTACCTCCGCCAAGCAGGTTATGTTTTCGTCGAATTTGTCTGCGTACTTCTATTTTTGTCTGTCACGAAGATAATTCAAAAAGTTTAGTTTGTGACCAGATCTGTACAAAAGGTAGCTACAGGGAATGTTAGGCATTTTGGCATTAACTAATAATTAACTTTTGGTGAAGATCCGTTTAACCGTTTGTTTGTTTTTGCCTATTTTTTCAAAGTGCAGAAACTCAAAAAGTTATTCACGGATATTTAAGAAATTTACATGAGTTACTAGGTATATAACATGAGTAAATGATCAAATATTTGTGATGATCTGCTCGTTCGTTCGTTTGTTGCTGTGTTTATTACCCTCGAACGAAGTGAGAGAGGAAATAATGTTTTCGTTTCGTCTGTCTACTCAATAATAGGTCGAAGGAGTTGAGCAATCTTCATAATTTCCGTAGTGAGTCTGGTGGGTTGCCCTTGATGTGACCCATGATGGTCTTACGCCAAGAGGCGTTTTAGTTAGTTTTATGCTTGTTAGCACAATGACTCAAAAAATTATAAATGGATCTTCATAAAATTTACAGGAATAGTTAGTAATGTTGAAAGACATAAATAATTGAATATTGGTGACGATCGGTTGGTCTGTGTGTGTTTGTGTTTCACTAATGTTTGTCTGGATGTTTGTTAGTAGAACTAGAAAAGTTATGAACGGATCTTCAACAAAACTACAGAAGCAGTTCTTACTGACAAAAAGCAAAAATGATCATATTTAGGCGTTTATGCAAAGGAAATCATAGCTTCAACACCAAATTGAATTTTTCATTGCCGTTGCCTCGCTTGGCGCAAGGCCAAGCATCAATGTTGCGCTCCCAGAGTCCTCTAGTTTATTTATTTACCTGTTTGCACACTGGTTCTTCGCTTTGGATAGGAAGAAATTCGAGTGTTGAGAATTCAATTCGGCTGTATCCGTGATACGGACGATGAATCTGGACTCGGCTGAGTAAACGTGAACATCAGATTTAAGGGTGATAGGGAAAATGCAACTGGACTACGTAACACATATATTTCCCTTGCTTACATGCAGAGTGTTGTATATTTCTTTGAGAAGCAAAGAAGTTGGTGATGGTGGCCCGTACGGGCAATTGCCACAAGAGTGGAGTCAAATAGCATGGGGTGTATTACCAACTGAAAGGTAGCGCAAACATGGCACCAGAGACGGCATCCCAATTCACTCTGGACTTCAAAAATATTTCATGCCTCACAGTAACTCTGGGGACCCGCTGACGAACCTGCAGCATCGCAGATAGGCCACCATGGTCCGAGAAACCAATGGGAGACACCACTGACATTCCAACGAGATGAGAAACATCAGAACACCTCCCATCAAATGAGTAGGACCTTCAACCAACTGCTCGCAACCAGAGGCACTCGCGAAACCGAAGGCGGCATGACCATGGCAATCAGTCCTCCCAGAGCCTAACCATTCCACATGGTGACAATTAAAGTCACCCATAAAGGCAAAAACAGAACGCCTATCCGACGACTGGATTCTAGCCATTGCATCCAAGAGACAATCAATGACTCTATCATCAGCAGACGGGCGCGACACACAGAGAACAAATAAAAGTTCCTGAATGAGCCACACACTCGAAGCACCATTATCTCGCAGCATGGACACTCATATTCACTCTGCCTAGACACAACAACACCCTTTCGAACGTAAGCAGCCACATCCCTAAATCCAGGGCATGAGTCTCGCAACCGCAGCACTGACTTCTCAAAGTTCGGGATCATCAGCTCAGAGACTTGGCGATGGCTTGAGACGAGCGTCTCCGAACATAGCAAAAGGTCATAATTGGAAGAGGCTACAGCTGGTTCAGCCAAATTACCATATAGACCCCGAACATTAGTGCACAAGATCCGGCAGGAGCGAGACCCAAAACCACAGGGACCGAGGTTCTCTTCCACGTCCGGATATCTAGATATCAGGCACTCAAAGAACAATAAATAAACATACACCTTAAGCAAAGGAAATCATAAAAAAATTACAAAAAGCAAATCGACAGTCATGATAGCTCCAGCCTGTTCACCTCCTGTCAGGGATGCCGTTGGACCAAAACGGTCTCATCCGCCTTTAGATTGGCAATTCCTCCAACTCAGGAACTACCCAGAGCCCCAAACCCAAAGGCAGCTCATACAAACAAAGCGGCGTCCGGTGGCCGGACAATGGGGACGGCCTGATGACGCTCAGGCCACGCCTCCCAGAGTGAATTGGTATGCCGTCTCTGGTGCCATCCTTGCGCTACCTTGGGGTGTTGTGAGAGAGTCTACTGATCCTGGGTCTACTTTGGATCGGCTTCTGTCTGACATGGTGCGCGCCTATGTCCCATCCCGCTTCATAACGGTTAGGACGGGCGATGAGCCCTGGTTTGATGATGCCTGTAGGAGGGCGCACCTGTTGAAGCGGGAGACATGTGCCCGTTAGCGTTCTAGCCGGTCTGCTGTCGACTTTCAGCTTTTCAGGGAACAGCGTCGTCGGACTGGTGCTACTTATGAGGAAGCTGAGAAGGAACACAATTTTAGGTCCAGGGAGTTGTTAGCCTCTTCTGTTAGCGCACATAAGTGGTGGTCCACCTTGAAGAGAGCTGTGCTTGGTGTGAGCTCTTCTGTGCCACCTTTTATTGGTACTGGTGGTGATCTTGTTGCGGAACCCGCTGCCAAGGCGGACCTATTGTTGCGCTACTTGATGGGAAGCAGAGCCGGGACCGGGTACGCATTCCTTTAGCATGTGATCCCGAACCGAGGTTCTCCGGTATTGCTTTCAGATCCTCTGAAGTGCATCGCCTTCTTCTTGACTTGGACCTCTATTGGGGTACTGATCCTTCGGGTACGTTTCTTTTCTTTCTTCGGAGGGTGGCTGGTGTGCTCGCAGCCCCGCTTGCTTCGGTATTCCGTCGAATGTTGCGGCTGGGCTCTTTTCCGGAGTACTGGCGTGTCGCCCATATGACGCCTATTCCAAAGGGCTTGGTTTCTTTCCGTACCTCTCATTATAGACCCATCCCAATCACACCTGTTTTGTCGAAAGTTTATGAGGTGTTGGTTGCGTCGAGATTGGGTTGTTTTCTTGAAAGGCAGGGTGTCCTTCCCCAACAGAGTATGGTTTTCGTAGGGGCTTGGGAACTTGTGATGCTCTGCTTCACATTTCTCACGTGTTTCAGCTTGCTCTTAATGGGGGGGTCATGAGGCAAGGTTGGTACAGCTTGACTTTAGTGCTGCTTTTGATCGCGTGAATCGCCTTACGCTGCTCGATAAGTTGAGATTAATGAGTATTGGTGGTTCAGTTCTCGCGGTAATTAGTCAATTTTTATCTGACAGTCGTCAACGTGTAGTTGTTGATGGGAAGAGGAGCGAGTTTTTGGATTTGGTTTCTGGTGTCACGCAGAGTAGTGTTCTGGGCCGTTTGTTGTTCATTGTATATACGGCGGATCTGATGATAATTCTTTGCTGTCTGTTTGCAATGAGCCTAGTGATAGATTAGAGGTTTCAGAATCCATTCCGAAGGATTTAGAAATGATTAATTCTTGGTGTTCTAGGTGGGGGATGAGGCTAAATGCAGGCAAGACTACGACCATGCTCGTGTCCAGGTCGCGTACAGTTTTCCTGCACTCATACTAGATGGTGTATCACTTCCTGTGGTTGATGACTTGGTAATCTTGGGAGTCAATTTTGATCCAAAGTTGACGTTTGAGCCTCACATTTGTTCGGTTGTCCCACGTGCATCGCAGAAAATTAGTCTTATGAGGCGTGCATGGAGGGTGTTTGGCTCGGTAGAATTCACACGTCGCTGGCTTAATTGCTTCGTCCTCCATCTTCTGGAGCACTGTTCTGTAAGCTGGGGTTCTGCTGCAGAATGCCATCTGCGTTTGCTTGACAAAGTGGTTCGTCGATGTCCGTTCATGCTGGATGGTGTTATGCCTTGTGACCTGGCGCATCGTCGCAGAGTTGTTGGGGTCTGTTTTTGTACAAAATCTATAACTGCCCCAGTCATCCACTGTATGAGTTTCTTCCGGAACCATTTGTTCGGGTGAGGTATACTCGGCGTACAGCACGAGAAGTACTCAAACGGAACCTTGGCAATGCTACGGCATGCCCGGTCATAAGGGCAAGCAAAAAGGTAGCACACACCTACAAACCTTACCAGAACTACCGAGACTCTTTGCTGGTGTGGGTAATGGCAGCTCTAAACGATCTGTACGCTGAGCTATTCTGTGATCTCGGATCTTCTCTTTTTTTCATTCTATTGTTCTCCTCACCCGCTGGGCTGGTTGCGTGGGGGTTTGTTAACCTTATTGAGTTTCTCCGTTGCCACGTCGCCAGTCTGGTGTGATTTAAAAATAATAATCTGTTTTTTTACGAAAGCGAAGAAGAGGGATGTTGGCCCAACGGGTCACGGGCGGTTAAGTTGAATTTAAATGTGATACGGGAAATACAACTGGACTACTTCTCATATAATATTTCCCCTTTCTTACATGCACAGTGATGAATATTTCCTTGAGAAGCAATGAAGCTGGTTATGGTGAGCCATACGGGCAGTAGTGGACTGCCAAATAGCGTATGGCCTATGACCAACTGAATAAAACCACCTGTTGCTTTTGTGAAAGCAGTGAAGATGGTGATGACGACCAAACGGGTCACGGGCAGTCTAGTATTATACTAAAAGTATGTGAATCTATAAACTTTATTTATCTATTTGTTTGCTTGTTTGCACACAGAGCGTTCGCTATATGGTAGGAAGAAATTCGAGCGTTGTCGATTTAATTCGACTGTATCCGTGTCGTTGTAGTTTCTACTCATCTTTATACGGTCCGGCAATGCCAGCTCGAGGAGGAAGCTCTGGAGGGGGCCTGGGCAGAAGGGGGAGAAAGTCGAAGAGAGGAAGAGAAACGGGAAAACGTGCAGCCCCAAGTGGATGCAGCCAAAGACTACTCACCGAAAGATCAGTGGGGTGACTAGGACTTGACAAAAGGTGACCAACAGTCCGTTCACCTAGTCCACACAGTTGACAGGAGGGATCATCAATCAGTCTCACTCGGAACTAATAGTCCACTAAAACCGAACAGTGGCCAGACCGTGGCTGAGGGAGGGTAGATCGGAAAGGTCTGGGTTGGATAGACTCATCCAAACAGAAAGAAGGGCACTGATAGCCCAGAAGCCAGGGCAGGACGGTATTGCTCGGAAGTTAAATCCCATCTGTAAGAAGGGGAGCAATATCCCCTTCAAATTTTGACTGAAGAGTATGTCGTACACGGCGGAGATTGGAAGGGGCCGTGACTGTACCATGAGCAGGATGATGTGCCCGCAATCCACTTAGGAGATACTGTTTTGACAGCTGAGGGTTGAGGTTTCCTGACGGAGGTTATGCGCCGATGCCATGCGGTGAGATCGAGTGAATATGCGTAGAGCGGCTGTATCCGTGACACGGAAGATGAACCTATATAAGCTCGGCTGTATGAACGTGCACGGTAAATTCCAAAGTGATACGGGATACACAACTGGAATGTGCAAAATGCCGGGTATTTAAAAATTTTGATATTATTCTGCAGTGTAATAACTTAATCAGTTCTCGTTGAATCGACTTAAAATTTCTACAAATGTGTGGAAATAAGTTGAAATTTTATGTATTAACTTATCGTATTTCTTGCATATCAAGAAATAAATTATAGCCCTTTCGCTTGTCATCTGCCGTTAATGCATGGAGAAGTTGAAGTCTGTAGGGTTTCATTTGTAAGTGTTTTTTCAGGATGCGCCAAACTGTCGTTGATGTAACCTCGGTTTCTAAACTTAATCTTCTTATGGACTTCATGGAGCTTTGCAAGATTTATTGACGAACTGACTCGACCGTCATCAGCAAGCACTGTTTGGCATGGCACGAAAATATAAAAAATAAGAAGTTAAAAGTGGGACAATCTTTCTATATTGTGTGGCGATGAAAGTTTCCACCCAAGAAGAGGAATAGAAAACGATCAAATCCAACGCTGTAGAGGAAAAACAGTGTAGTTTGAAGCTTTAGCGGTACAATTTACATTTAAAAGCTTGTAGTAATATATTGCCATTTATAAATTACAAACAAGTAATCTGCTTTATGTTAAGTTGAGTAAATGTTATCTTTTAGTCTTCTACTAGTATATTTAGTGTTCATAATACCACACTAGGTTACTAATACAAGTTCAAATTAGGTTAGTTTGAATTTGGCCACAGATAGCTCGCAAGTATCCTAACTTATGCCTCATATTCGAGACAATGACAACCCAAAGCGAGTAGTAAACTTATGACATGGAAACATTAAGTCAAAATCTAAAGGCAAGTGATACACAGGAAGGAAGCGAGTAAACTGGGCACGGAGAAGAAGATGACTGCAGACAGTTAATGCTACGTTTAGCAAGGGAGTCTCGCCAAAGCCCACAGGATTATCAGATCTACTAATAAAAAATAGTAAGACAAGCCTCAACTTACGTCACACTGCAGTTTCCGAAGATGGTGATTTCCCCAGGAGCAGTGAATACATCAAAATTCTTGTTATCATAAGGCTGGTAAATGTTGAACAGTCCGGCAATGCTCTTGTACAGGTTGACGACCCACTTTTGTTCCGCTTCATGGTGGACAAAGTGGCCCTGGTCAGATAAATATCACTTATTAAACGAGAATGCTACCATGAGAAGTGATCTTCCTGTTCAAATTGGGAATAGAAGTAGAATTAAAATAGATCTCTAGCATTTAGAAAACAAGACACTCCTATTCGCACCGCATATCTCACATACAGAGTGTCCGGCACTTTTGGGAACAAACTTTAGCATAAGGTTAGGACCGTTAAAATAAACACTTTTTACTACATAGAGATGTGGTCTAATATGCTTGGTTAAAAAGTTACAAGGACTAAAAATCTTTATCCACTGTTGTGAGTTTTACAAGATAGCAAATAATAAGATGGGTTTGTTTACATTCTTGAGCAGTTCCGCTCAAGTATAGGTGTCAACGACAATGGAGCAGGTGTCAAATGCGGCATTAGCAGATATGCACGATATCCAAATCGCTGGACTAGACATGGAGGCCCCGTTGCATGGCCGCTAAAGTCTGCTGATTTGATGCCCTTGGCAAGCCAACCTTGCCGGAGAAATTGCGACGACCAGGGAAAATGCTCTGTTGTATAGTTACCTCTTTACTGCATTTGGCCAACAGAGTTTACGATAGGGAGAGGGCGACCAAAATATCCCTCTGAGTGGTCTAGGCTGCTCATTCCTATTTCCTATGCACAACTCTCCCCCCNTCCTCTTCGCAGGGTTATGCGGCCTCTATTGCTTGTAGCCAGGACACGAGCATCTAGATCGTAGTTCAAATGAATACCACGAATAAGACTTGAATGCAGTTGTACGAAAGGCAGATACATAGCATGTGAATTCTATGAAGAGGAACCTTAGGTAGCTTAAAAAAATGGTTTTGCGTTCCATAAATGCTTAAAACAGTTAATAATTTGATAGTGTAAAAATGTCAAATAAATAAAAAACTGGAATAATCATGATTTTTTATACAAAGACAATTGTTTAATTAAGCTGATTAAAGCAATATGATTTAATAAATGCCTAACCTGATAAATAATAATAATAAATAACTTTTATTAAGAACACAATGGGTTCACAAAATACCCTTACAAGCTCACAAGTACAAACAAAGTAGCCAAAGGTCAATCTAGTGATTAGGCCCAGTCACAAATATTGGTGGCCACGTACAATGAGAATAAATACACTCAGCCTACACCTGCAGACACGAACGGTATTGAGCAGCTCAATCTCACACAGGAGCACAGGTAATAAACAAGAGAGAAAGAACTCTTAGCTGCGTTGGTACAGAGATTTTAACAGGTTACCCCTGTACAGTGCGATTGAGACCCACCGTTTCATTATAGCTAGCCTGGCCAAGGGGCTTGTAACAATAATAATAATACAAGTTGCACGCAGAGCTCAGTCCCCAGTATACCAACAGGCTCACATATAGTCCTACCGTACCTC
>LQNS02278096.1:29161240-29175583 GCA_001587735.2 Parhyale hawaiensis | reverse complement strand
GTGAGCTACCATATATTGGATAGCAATAAGTTTTAAACAGCTGAATCTTGACATTCAGGGAGCATCTATTAAACTGCCGTAATATCTGATTGCCTGTAGCATTTAAGCGTCTAACCTGTCATTCAATGTCTGCGCAATCATCAAGTTTTTCATCAATGAGATGTCCCAGATACACAAAGCTGTGGACATAGGATAACTTCACACCGCTTAATAATGTATGCTCATAAGAGTTATCCGTAATCATTTGATAGTGTAAAAATATTCCATTTTGAGGAACAATGAAATATATATTAATATAGAAATCATGACTTTTTAAAAAATCAATTGACTTAATCAATGCCAACCCTGCTACAATAGTAGTTATCTAGCCTATGGGGCTCATTAGATGATAGATTAGATTTTATCAAAGCATTGAATTATTTAAAATCATAAAAATTTGACCTTAAGCGTGTACTTCTTCTTGTTTTAATAATTATGTAGCAAGCTATGTAGAGGCAAAGGTTGTTGAATTCTTTCAAGGGGAAGCATTGATATGTTGAAAAATATAACTGGTATTATGTTGCATAAATGCTGATAAGCGTTAATCATTTGATAATGCAAAAATATTTCATCGCATGAAAAAATCAAATAGCTACACATAAACAAAAAATTCGTCATTTTTCAAAGAAAACCAATTGATGTTATCAGTTGACTAAATGAACTTGATTTAATCAATAGCAACCCTGCGGCAATGGAAGTTTCTTAGATAGTGGCTCATTAAATGACAGATTAGATTAAAGCAGAGCATTAATGAGAGTACTTAAATATGAAAATTTAAGCATATGCTTCCTCTTGTTATAACTATGCAGATACCTGCACAGAGGTACATATACATATATATATATAGGTTGTTGAACTCTATTTAGGGGAACCAGAGGTATCTTGAAAGATAGAAATGGTGTTGTGTTGCGTAAATGCTCATGAGAGTTGATCATTTGATAGTGTAAAAATATTCCATTAGCTACATGAAAAAATTCAAAAATCAAATCACTAACAAATCATGATTATTTTATAAAAAATCAATCGATTTCATCAATGGATTAAATCAATCAAATCAATTTGATTTAATCAATGCCAACCCTGCCTCTGCCTAAGCTACTCTTTTGTTTTGGGATTTCTTTCTTCAATTTTGTATATTTCTCTACATTTCTGCATATTTCTGTGCTTTTCTATACATTTCTGTATATATTTTTTCTCCTGTCATTTCTGTTTTACTTCCTGGTGATGTGGAGAGTAACCCGGGACCGGGTTGGGCTCGAGGGTGTCGTGTCCTTTATTGCAATATCAGAGGACTGCATGCAATCCTCGCGGATCTTGACTTTGTGTTCCTTGATGTAGATGTCGTGTGCTGTTCCGAGACGTCGATGACGGGTAGGGGCACGACTCTGAGCTTGCCTTGACGGATTTTTAGTCCCCTTTTCGCAGGCGATGGGGATCGGGGCCTGGATTCCGCAGAATGGCTGTCTATGTCCGCAGTGATTTCTGCGCTTACCGGCAGTCAGTGCACGAATGCGCCTGTCATGAGATCATTGAGATTATTGTTGGGAGGGTGTGTGGCCGTCTGAATATTTTTTATTCATTTTCCTTATATAGAGCCCTGCAACTGATTATTCTTGGTATGATTGTTTGCTAATGGCGATGGCCTCGATCCAGAGCACGGATCTTAATTCAGCGTTTTTTTTTTTTTTGTGGGAGATATTACTGCATACCACAGGGACTGGTTGGGATCTGCGTCACCGACTGATTGTCATGGCGAGGCTGCGTTGAACTATTGCACCTTATCTAGTTGTATGCAGCTAGTTCGTGAGTCCACTCATTTTGCTGGTCACTGTCGCAACCTCGTCATGAGTGATGTCCCGGACTTGATAACGATATCAGTTGGCTCCCCTATTGGCACTACAGACCACTCATATCTTTTTGTGTCTTTGGACCTGAACCAGGTTGTTCCTGTGGTAGACACCAAGAGCGTGGTGTTCGTTAAAAGCGGTGCTAGCTTGGAGGCTATTACTCGAGCAGTAAGGGCGTTACCTTAGCGCTAGATTATTCGCAGTGAGGATCCTATCTCTGAGCTTAACAACTTGACTGAGTCTGGTTTGGAGATGTTTGTCACCAAGACTAAGAGGACTATTTCTTGTGAGGTCTCGGGATAAATTGTAGTTTGACGACCAGTGTCGGTTAGCTTTCGAAGCTAAACAAACGGCTTATCAAGCATGGTGGCATTCTTGTGACCGCACCTTGTGGCAGACTCATGTTGATCGTAGAGCCGAGGCTAAGCGTGTGCATGAGAAGCTCAGCATCGTCAGAGGCAGCGTTCCAGGGAGTCTCTGATGAGTATGGACCATCCACATCTCTGGTGGAGTGAGCTAAAGGGCTCAGTATTCGGTGCTGAACCTTCGTTGCCGCCTCTTGTTGGTCCCGGTGGAGGTATGATTACTGATCTCTTGGCTAGGGCGGAGCCCTTGTTGGCTCATTTTGACGGGAAGCAGAGATATGTTCTCATTGCCTCATGAATGTCACCCTGATCTTCGTTTAACCTCTTTAGCATTCAGACCTGGTACAATCAAAGTGCTGCTAGAGAGCCTTGTTGAACATGGAGGTGTGGACCCGGTGGGCAGGTTTCCTCTGTTTTATAAGCAGCTTGCTGGCGTTATTGCTCCTAAGCTAATAGTAATCATCCGGCACCTGATACAGTTAGGATATTTTCCAAGTTGTTGGCGTACTGGGAATAGTTCTCCCATTCCCATGGGTCCAGTGTCGCCCCATGTCGCCAACTACAACTACCGGGCCATTACGCTGACGCCCATTTTGTCGAAAGTGTTCGAGAAATTGGTCACTTGTAAACTTGGTCGTTTTGCTAAGCTTTGTTGTTTGCTGCCTGCTGGTTAGTTTGCGTACAGAACTGGTTTGGGTTGTTGTGAGGCACTGTTGACGGGGTCGCACCATTTACAGTCTGCGTTGGATTTAGATCTGAGGCACACCTTGTCCAGTAGGACTTTAGCGCGGCGTTTGACAGGGTCAACCACAAGAGTTTATTATACAAGCTAAAGTCGTTTGGTGTGTTAGGGTCAATTTTGTTTCTGAACAAACTTAGAACGTGTCTGTTGACGGCATTTTGAGTGCCTAAAACGCCGTGGAGTCTGGCTTTCCTCAGGATAGTGTACTTGGCCCGCTGTAGCTCGTTATGTATACTGGTGACCTTTTCGCTTCGCTAGAAAACACGATGATCAACTATGCCGACGACTTCACTTTGATAGCAGTGATACCTCGCGAGCGTAATGCTCTCATCAAGTCTCTGTATAGGGATTTGTCACGCATTAGTGCATGGTGCTAGGCCTGGGGTATGAAGCTGAATGCCAGCAAGACCTAGTCGACGATTATCAGTCTATCCACATCCGGAGATGGATAATATTTTGCTTCAGGAGCCTAGCTCCTTGGAGATCCTTGGTGTTGTCTTTGATGAGAAGCTTACTTTTAAGCCACATATTAGGCGACGGGTGTCACGTGCTTCCAGTAACTTGGGCTCCTGCGCGAGGTGATTTTTGTGTTTGGTGACAGTGAGGTTGTCCGAAGATGTTTTTTATGCTTTTTGGCTGCCTGTGCTGGAGTATTGCTCACCGGTTTGGGCTTCAGCTGTTGACGCTCAATTGCGTCTGTTGGACCTACTTGCTATTTCAGTCAGCAGGCTGTGCTCGGAAAATGATCTGGTTGACCTGTCCCACAGGTGAAGGGTTGCCGAACTCTAAGGTGTTTCATAACGTGTACAACAATGAGAGGCATTTGTTGCATTGTACTGTACCTGCCCTCGAGGTCTTTAGGAGAGAAACACGTGCTGCGGTCGGCGAGTACTCTTTCACGTTGGAGGATGTTGGATGTCGAACTAGTGAGTTCGGTCGGTGCTTCGTGCCCTGGTTGGTTGAGGTTTGGAATTTATTGCCGGCATCGGCTTTCAGTTTTATTGGCCTGCAGGCGTGTAAGTCAACAGTTAATGGCTTTTTGCTGGATTTCCTTGAGCAGCGTTTCGGGCATCCCGGTGTTACAAAGGGCTTCGCTGGGGTTGTATTACCTGTCCATGGGAACTCGAGCGTGAATTTTTAATAATAATAATCAGAAATGCCTACTGTACTTGGAAATATAACTGTACGGCAAAGCTATCTACTACAAAATGGCCTACTCTGGTTGCCACCAGGTATGAATGTGAGGTTTTGTTAAACAGCCTAGCTCAGCAGCGCCGAATCAATTGTAGGTTATTGGCAGGTACAGCATGGTTTAAGAAATCAAGAAACGTTGACATTCGCTAATATTACAAAAAAAGACAAAGTATTTCCACTCTTCATGTTTCTAGCTCACCTCGTTGATTCCGAATGCATATTGTCCCAGAAACGACCCGGGCTCTTCCCAGGGAGTTACATACTCGACGGGCAGTTCTCCCCCTGGTGATCTGCTGCAGTCCTGCTCGCCGTGGTAGTCAGCCAACTCCACATCCTCCAGCTGTTGGGAGGCAGTAAGTTGGAACACTGAGTAACCAGGAACGACATATCAAATCGTTGGACATATATTTTTTTTTGGCAAAATCCTACATTGGTGAAGAAAATGGATCAATTATTTCCGGGATATGGATGGTGTGTAGCGACACATATGAATCAAGGAGAGGACGTAATTAAGGGCCCGAAATGAGCAAAAAAAAAACATAAAAACGACGAATTACTGGCTGATCAACGCGCATATGCATAGCAAGACAAGAAAAAGAAGTTTATTGGAATATTTGTCTCAAAGACTGATGCTGATATTTTGTAACTTCTTACATTTGCATAATCACAGATATCGTCATTTAGTAGATTGTGGTAACGATAACTTCAATAAAACGTTCCACTGTCGCAAGAATCGATTGTTTCTTTCTTCAATCACTTACAACTAGTGGGGCCGATTTATAAAGCTTGCTATTTTATCATATTCCTAAACTGGAGCCATATTTACTAGAACACTGTTTGTGCAAGTAGTTTTAAGGCTCTCAGAGATGCTCACACTTTTTCCTTGATAGTCATTAAATAGCTTAAATGTAAAGCATTTTACTTTTAAATTTTATTGAAATTTTAGCAGAATAATGAACACATATTCAGATATGAAGTTAGAATTTTCAGCCAAATAAACAGTGAGTTGATTTCATAACAAATAGTAACGGAAGGATCTCTGAACGAACTGATAGTATAGTGATGAAGCAAGCAATGGTTGTAAAGTAACTTCAAAATCAAGGGAAGCACAGAAAATTCCGTCGAGATATGGGTAGAAAAATTTATTGAAGACGTCGTGACAGTCCACTTCAGTATCAAGTAATTATGCAGAGTAGATTACGTGCGAACATCATTATAAGTACAGCATTTTTAGTGGATATCGACTAATGATGCACAAAAGAAAAGCTTAAGCAGAGTGGACTACGAGGGAGAGTGAAAAATTATCCACACTTTTGCCATACCATTTAGTATTGTCACAGCGCGTTTCACTGTACGTATGCGTGCTCATAGTTGGTATACCCGTTGAGGTCACGTGATCAAAGTATTAGCCTGAGCGCGGGACTTTGCTTTCTGCCTCTACAGTGCAACATGGCTCCTCCACTGCAGTTTGCTCCAAGGAAGAACAAAGAGCAGAGATCCGATTTCTCAGGACGGAAAGAGTGTCAGGGGCTGATATTCACAATACGGGGACAGTGCGCCAGCTACCAAGTAGCAGTGTGCACCTCTACCTTTGAGTGAATCGACAAGTTTAAAAGTGCCGGCTTAGGGAGACGCGTACGTGGAGGAACCAGGACATTTGTCAATCTCCATCACTGATGATAAGATTCAGCAAGTTCGACAGATGTTAATGGCACGCCGGTCAGTTATAATTATTGATGAGGTAGCATGTTCTCTGCAGATTGGTCATGGTTCGGTTATTTTCAAATAATACACGGAGCGATGTGAAAGCGGTGCACAAATTGTTGCACAACCAATCTTAAATCTTTTTGGTGGAATTATGTAAGCTGCTGGACCACTTGCAGAACAGGTATAAAGATTATAATAATGTCCGTGTTTATTCCTAGCCTGTGTGTAAATGCATTAGAAAACAAGAGTTCGTATAAATTCTTACTCTCCTTCGTACATGAACGAATTACTTTCAATACAGTATCAGCCAAGGTCCTGGTTTACGTCGTCGCCTGGCAAATCCGACTCCCTGCCAATGTCAGACTCTGAGAACTCCGAATCCTTTAACCCTAGACGTATCCGACTCCTATTGACTCGCGACTTCTTTATTTGACACAAGCAGCCCATTTTCACTACTCCGACACTAGGAATAAGCGAATATCTGACTCCTGATTCTCTCCCTCAAATATCTGACTGATACCGTCTGAGTCTTCCACTGTGACAGCCGTAATGCGACACGCCCAGCGTGAATTTATAAGAGCAGCGGCAGCTTAGGAGTAGCCAGTCTTTCAGTGACAGACTGGTCTACTGTCCGGTCCCTATCCGTAATCTCTCCCACAATAAGCACGCAGCAAGCCTGCATTGCGCTTTTCATAACCTTCTGGCAGTGCCATCTGTAATACTGACTCTACAATACAGTGTCGTGGTTTTGAAGAGTGTCTGTATCCCAGCGTACCCTAGCCGCATCCACATTTGTTCGCGTAATCAACTATGCCCCCTGTACTACTTCGCCGTTACTTCTCCTCACTTGTGGTAACTCTGGAGAGTCTTCCAATATATCTGTAGTACAGGGGGTGTAGTTGATTACGCGAACAACCGTGGATGCGGCCAGGGTACGCTGGGATACCGACACTCTTCAAAACCACAACGCTGTATAGTAGAGTTAGTATTACAGATGGCACTGCCAGAAGGTTATGACAAGCGTAATGCAGGCTTGCTGCGTGCTTATTGAGGGAGAGATTACGGATAGGGACCGGACAGTAGACCAGTCTGTCACTGAAAGACTGGCTACTCCTAAGCTGCCGCTGCTTGTATAAATTCACGCTGGGCGTGTCGCATTACGGCTGTCACACAACTCTGCTAGGGACCGTCACAGACACGAACGAAAGCTGTGGGAAAATAATTTACATTATGATTACATATATACCTATATTACTGAAAACAAGTTAGGGACCGACGTACATTATGAGGGGTCCTTGAAAACATTGGAGGGACTTTATGCTTGCACTGATTTTTTTCTCTATGTGCATCTGATTCTATTGTGAATAGAAGGTACCAGTGGGGTTCACAGTTGAAAATACGGAGTTCAAGCAGACGACTACTGTCTTGAGCCCAAGATTGAGGGCATGCTTTATTACAAAAAAGCTTTTCTGCGAGGCAGCCGTAACTTATGTTGAACAGCTTTCATCTGCCATGAAATCAGAAATATGACAACGCTTTTGAGAACAGCTTACAAGTGCCAATTATTACGGAAAATTTACCTTGAATGAAATTTGGTTGGGTGCAATTGCGTAGACTCTGAGGTTGGCCCTGAGGCTGGAGATGGCTCGCTGGTGGGCGTTGATCTCAGGAATACCAGCCTTAATCTTAGCCCTGTAGTGGTACAGGTACTGCAGAGGGTACTGGAGACCTGAGCATAAGCCTGCACAACGAGTACAAAGTCACAGGTATCTATATGTTAATACGTTGGTATACTTTACGCTACCAAGAGGTATTGTGTGTCGCGCTTTCCAAATAAGGTAATTGCCGCATCCATGAATAATATGGCGTGATAAATCATCAATACATAGGGTAAATATTTCTGTCTCAGAGATTGTCAAGAACAACGTCTCAGTTCTTTATAGCAAGAATATTATGTCATGCAAAACACGGCTCAGTTAATTTAAAATAAACGCACTAGACTGTCTGTTGCAGTCATCTTTTCACAGATCAACTTTTTATCGAAAGACGTGGCAACCATCAGATTTTTACTCGATGATCACGTTTGCCTTTGCTTCTAGAGGCACAAACCATGCCACTCCAGTAGTGGGTAAGGCGACGAGATAACACTTTTTGAGGGTAACCTACCCTCACGGCTCCCCTCGCGCGTGAGCTTCCGGTTTATGCCGGCCAATGCACTACCGGTTTAGCGGGGGTCAGGAGGGTTGGGCGCTAACCGGAGTGGGCGGGGCCTGGGAAACCGGAAGGGGCGGCGCGATGACCCGCCGGCGCGAGGGGAACCTACCCTCAAAAAGTGCTATCTCGTCGCCTTACCCACTACTCACTTCGCTACCCACTCGGAGCTTCAATGGAAGTCTTCGAACGCGTTCAAAATCACAAACAGGTTGCGCGACGAATTGGCGAACAATTTAATCCTTTCGTTGCATTCATAGCAGTATAATTTGTGCATATAGCTTTTTTGGCGTGTAGTAGTACCAACTCACAATAACATAAAGTAAATTAACGAATTAGTAAAATTAATGCCCGTTCAGATTTCTGTCAGCGTTTGATATCAACTTTTGGAGAACCAGGAGAACTGAATGCATTTGGCAAATGCTATTATGTTAGAAATAAGTTTTTGCCGTCTTTTATTATCTTGGAATGCATTGTATTCTTCAATTATGGGATATTTTTTTTCAAAAATTATACTTTCAAAATAATTGCAGTTTAATTTTCTTGTTTTCGAGTATTCTTAGTTAATTTCTGTTTATCTTCAGACCGCAAAAATGGAATGTCATGAGGAGAAATATGAGCATTATCTAGTCTCCTTCTTTTCGCTTTCAACCAAGGTTCCAAGGCCACAGAAGCTGCTCACGATTTTTTTTGCGCTGTGCATGGAGAGGTGCCATATCTGAAAGGACCGCTCGTTATTGATATGCCAAGTTGAAAATGGAAATTCTGTCCTCGAGGACTCATCTCGTCCTGGTCGTCCAGTTGAGTTCGACGAAGAATGATTAAGCCATCTTCTGCACGAAACTTCAAAACAAACGAAAAGGGAACTGACAGAGCAAATGGAACGCTCGCGTACTGCTGTACAGAAGCATCTTCACTCGATGGTAAAGATTCAGAAGTATGGATAACGGGTTTCGCATCCTTTAAGTGACGCAACAAAAATCAAACAGTCACAATTTCCGCCGGTTTGCATGTTTGTTACCGCTCAACTCATGGACACAAGCAACGATTTCATTACAAAAACGTCACTGGAGATGAGAAAGGACCGCTGTACATCAATATAAAACAGCGCAAGGGATCGATGGCTTAACCCCGGTAAACAAGGGACACTGCGCGTGAAACAAGATCTTCATCCGCGTGAAACGATGTTGTGTGAATGGTTGGACAAGGAGGGGAGTATTCATTACGAATTGCTTGAACGAAATAAAACTGTCAATGCGGAACTTTAATTTCAACAAATAGAAGTCCCAAACACGGTTATTAAAGAGAAAAATTGACAGCACGGATTTCTTTCAATGCTCGCCCTCACATCGCCACTATGACCAAGGAAGCCATTCAAACGCATGACTGCATGGGAAGTCCTACTTCACACGACCTACTCTCCCAATTTCCGCCTCATTCGATCGCTTTCAAATGCTATGCGCGGACTTGTGTTTGATACTCATAGAGAATTGAAGGTCTGGTTGGATGAGCTTCTCGAGTCAAAACCGAATAGTTTCTGCCAGTGAGGTATTGAAAATCATCTTGAAAGTTGGGAAAAATTTGTAATCAATGGAGAATAAATTATGGATTAGTGAGTTGATATTTTTTTGTTACACTTTTCGAAGATATTTAATTAAAAACGGCAAGGACTTAGTTTCTAACCCAATATTATTTTATTGCCTATCAGTAAATAACTGCAGCTTTTTGGTCTAGATTACATCTGTTACTCCTGTTTTTACCACCAGAAGCTACAACTGGGCAAGATTTACATTTCAAAGCAGAATGCGCGTCTGCACTGGAGAGAATCTCAATGGAAAGTCAATTAGTTAGCTGAAAAATGAACAATTCATGTCTCCGTCGTTTGCTACCACGCACGTGAAAGCAGTCAGTCAGTGAGTTATTAGCTCATCTAATGACCTGATACTAAATTTTTCCTCCAAAACCAGAATAATAAATTATGGAAAGAACTTCACTGAGTAATGGTAATTGCCTAAATGAATTCGTGAGAAAGGTGTTAGAATATATTTACTTTAAATTACTCGCTAGCTCCTACTCCCATGCAGTCTGGAAGCAGAACATGGTTGTTTTTATTCGTCAATCTTCGTACTTGTGTTTGATGCAGTGACTGATCGTGTAGACGCGGCTAAAGGAAACTTCGATCCAGCAGGATTATTTTTCAAGCATGCTCATGTAGAAAATACCATAATCATGAGTGACCGCAATTATAACTCATCGCTAGTTCAACATCAAACAGTAAATGTGAACTGACAAAATGTATGGATTATCTAGAAACATACTGCCATGAATTCAATCAGAGAAATTTTCGTTCACGTCAAGTTGGCAGTGGTTTATGATAATTGCTAATGCTCATCAGCTATACACAGAGAGGAGAACAGGCTTGGCTTTGAATTGCATGTAATCCTCGTCTTTTACCTGTCGCGACTTTTACGACTCTACTTATACGAACGTAATTTTGTGGACCTAACTGAAATTTTACGAAATGTGTTCCCTGCTTTCGAATGTTATGATTTGTCCAACCGTCCAGTATTCTAAACGTTTTTGATAAGTAATGTATTATTTAGCATTGTTTATTGCATAACACCAACTTTCTGAGTAATGAATAGACATGTTTTCAATTGCTTTTGTATACATTTCCTTCATACAGTTGTAGAACAACCAGAAAATTTTTCCGGCTAACTTAACGTAGTACATGTTTGAAAAACAATTTTCTCTGTTAAACCATTGTGACCTATATCTTGTCGACTTTTGGGAACGTATCCCGAGTATTATGGTTTCATTTGGTCCGCATCTCTCGTAAAAGTCGAGAGTTACGTGTATATAAATCAACTTTTAATAGAAGCCCATAGGTATGAAAAATGGATGATCATTAACTTGCTAGTTATCGACGGACAATTATTAATGACCCATTTCCAGCGATTGTCCTCATATTGCTGTAGCTTTAGTATGTGAAGGAATCTGATATTGTATCCTTTCGCAGCTAGTCAGTTAAGGAGTAGGCGATGGCTTAAACTCTTCAGTCATTGCTGTGCATAGAGAAACTAATTAAGATGTTGGTGATTTGAGGGGAAATTTCTCATATGAGCCATGAACCTTGGTACCTAGATATATGCAGAACCGTTTATGACTAAGGTCAGCTAAAGATAAAACTTACCCGCTAGCAGTAACAGAAATAAGGACTTCATGGTGGCGAGAGCCTTACGCCTTTCAAACCTGCAACAACAAAGTACGAGCTGTAAAAAAACATAAGGGAATATTTGGCCTATGACTGTCCAAAGCTGATTCCGCATCAAGAGTACGCTAATTTCCTTATGTATAATACCGGAAACTGTTAAGAACGTTGAATAAAAAATTGAACATTCATTAAAACTACTCGCTATTGCAGATGGATCGGTAACACTTTGGTTGTAGAAAAGTTTTTTTTCCAAGTTACAGTTTTCCTTCAGAAATGGAAAACGTCAGGGGACAAGTAGATTAGGCGTTCCATTATAACTTTACATGAAATATATTCGTATGCAAACATTCCATAGCTGTCAAACAGCTCAGAAAAGTAGTTCGAAATTCGTCTTCCAATGGCTAGTGGAGAATTCACATGCACGTTTTGCATATCATTGTATATTCTGATAATAACTGATGTATCAAGTTGATGCACAAGTAATGTCCGATTGCCTGTACAAAATTTTCAGACTGAAATTATTCTTTTTTTACCTCTTCTTGTAGATTCAAAGTAACTCAGTATTAAATTTGTATTTTTTTAGATTATCCAACGTTTGCCCATAATTTTCAAAAATTTTACCCTATATTTCTCCCACCTAACGGTCAAGTCAGAGAAGGATTACTCAACGAATTTCGTGAAGTGCGGCAGCAAAATCAATTCAGAACCTTTGCGAGGTTCATGTAGTGACTGGAAGAAGTTGCAGGAGGTGGTTTTCTCGCTTCCGAAGTGGTGAGTGATTCAACTTTGAAAGAGTAGTCAAAAATAAAAAAAAAAACATGATTCCGCATTATTGAAAGCTTTTGTTTTAAAAAAAACCTACATTACGGTGGACTTTTCAGGGGTCCAATCTGAAAGCCCGCACACCGTGAAAGGTTCAAGCGTGCAGCTAGTCTATAATTATATTAATGCGGCAGTACGTAGCTACCTTCTGTTTTATTCTCTTCACTAAGAGATAGAATGAAATAAGAGATTTGACTTCAAATGTGAATCATTTCACCCGTTGCATGTCTACAGCTTTTCATTTTTTCACATTATATATACTCTCTTTGGTGGTAGCGGATGGTATTCCTAATAGGGCCAGATGCATAGTAAGGATACGCTACGGGAAAACAGAACGGGTAATGTTCGGCGAGATGTCCAATACTGCTAGGAGAGCATATGCTACAACAGTGCGATATCTGAAGAAATGCAATATATTGAGAAGTGGAGATTATGCTGCTGCGGCTAAAGAAATTGGCCAAGTCTGATGTATTTTATGGTATGGCTATCGAATTAAACAAAAATGAAAAATGATGAGCTACTGAGCAGTATCCACGGGTCCAGAAATAAGATTATGAAGGGCTAAATTATCTGTAAAGTGTGGAATACAGAGCTTAGAAAAGGTGCGCAAATACGTAGGAGAACAATGCAAGAAGTGCCGTCGCATTTCTTTGTCTTTACCAAGACACACGTGCAAATTCTTTGCTGACAGAACAAATGCGTGATTCAGTGGTGAAACCAGAATCCTAGGGAAGGTTAGACGAGATGTAGGGCAGATGGACGGCGTAACGATAGATAGGGTTAAGCTTGGAACACTAGTTCAGACGGGGTGGGTCAAGTTAGAAGCGGTACCTTAGGTTAAACTTAGGTAAGTGAAATCATTCACTAACCGTGGAATTTCCAGGGGTCCCACTAGTTTGATATGGTTCTTCTCGGAGCGTGGCAAATGGAAAGCTGTATCGAGTTTTTTGTCCTGCTATCCATACCCTACATTGCATATTTCATTCTTTGAATTTCTTCCTTGTAGTTGCAACCTAACGCTATGCAGGGGTCAAAACATTTTCAATTCATACTGCAGCCAAATTCCGTTTGAGATGGTTCAACTAATTGCTGATATCGAGGATATAGAAAGCACTGAGAATTTCCGGGGAATTCTCTTGATTGAACAATATTTTCTTGGCGCTGATGGGCGACCTTTTGCTTACAGAAGGGAAATTTTGCTCTCACTAACTCATGACGTCACAGTTTCTTTGTTTCAATGGAAGATCAGAGTCACAAGTACGGGGCATAATATTTTGCAACAAAACCCGTGCAGCTAGCACGACCAATAACTAGCTTCACAAAGAAATTATTGCCGTCATTTTCGACGGTTGAGTATTCTAGTAACTATATTAGGGAAGGTATAGCATTGGTTGCGTAATAAAATATGCACATACCCAATTCTTATGGATCAACTTTAGAGCCAGTTTGAAGTCCGCGTAAAATACTTCATTATCTCAATATACTATACTTTAGAAATGTACATACGAGTAAACTGGCATAATGGTATCGACGGGCTCATCAAAGTGAGGTATTCACGAAATCAATTGCGTTATCGGAACTATCCACAGTCTAACAAGACAAAGCACTTGGGTTACATCATAGCTGATAGAAATTGTAAATGCCTACATATTTAAAAAAGAATCAAGTCATAAATTAGAAAGAATTAGGCCCAACGTTTATTACGTCCGTCATGATTGCAAATGTAGATGAAGCCTTTCAAAGGCATCCATATACATACTCGTATGTTAGTCCGAAGTGTTTTTTATTCCTTATTTCTTTCTTTTATTCTTAACTTTCTTCTGAGCTCTTGCTAATAAATGCAGCCCTGTAGAGACGCACACCACCGTTGGCATAGGCGTCCCTTTTGCTGTGCCACATTGGCATGCAAAGGTCATGAGCAGGAATTAAATTTGTAAAACAGCTACTGGGGCGGCCAGGCTGTCTGTTAAGGAAGGTATGAAGTAAAATAAAATTTGTAAAACAGCTACTGGGGCGGCCAGGCTGTCTGTTAAGGAAGGTATGAAGTAAAATAAAAATTGTAAAACAGCTACTGGGGCGGCCAGGCTGTCTGTTTAGGAAGGTATGAAGTAAAATAAAATTTGTAAAACAGCTACTGGGGCGGCCATGCTGTCTGTTAAGGAAGGTATGAAGTAAAATAAAAATTGAAAACAGGAAGAAAAA
>LQNS02278096.1:29146002-29161142 GCA_001587735.2 Parhyale hawaiensis | reverse complement strand
GTAAAACAGCCACTGGGGCCGCCAGGCTGTCTGTTAAGGAAGGTATGAAGTAAAATAAAATTTGTAAAACAGCGACTGGGGTGGCCAGGCTGTCTGTTAAGGAAGGTATGAAGTAAAATAAAATTTGTAAAACAGCTACTGGGGCGGCTAGGCTGTCTGTTAAGGAAGGTATGAAGTAAAATAAAATTTGTAAAACAGCTACTGGGGCGGCCAGGCTGTCTGTTAAGGAAAGCATGAAGTAAAATAAAAATTGTAAAACAGCTACTGGGGCGGCTAGGCTGTCTGTTAAGGAAGGTATGAAGTAAAATAAAAATTGAAAACAGGAAGAAAAAATTCTCAGAAGCTCATCCTTACTCTAAGGCTAATAAATTAAAAACTAACGTCATATCAATCGCTTCAAAAGAATTTTTAACTTAATAGTTTATTACTGTAACCTATGATCCTTGCCATACCTCCTGGGCAACACGACTGTACTGAGTACCTATTGATAATAAGATAGCTGGGTTTGTTTGTGCAGGCGAAGCAACGAGAGCTCTGTTGTAACTACAGAGCGGGTGTTGTTGCTACGGCACTCCTTGCTGCCATGAATTTATTGATGCCGCTAATGCCAGTCCGTTTTAGATTTACTAATTATCACCGCCAAGGAGGTTATGTTTTCGTCGTGTTTGTCTCTCTGTCTGTCACCAAGATAACTCAAAAAGCTACGAACCGATTTCGATGAAATTTGCAGGGATTCTTAGGTATGTTAAGAGAAATAGATTATTAACTTTTGGTAAATATGTGTCCATTCGTTTGTTTGTCTGCCTCATTCTTCTCGATGCCATGACTCAAAAAGTTATGGATGGATTTTGATGAAATTAACATGAGTTGTTAGGTATATATCAAAAAGTATATAACCAAATTTTGGTAATCATCCATTTGTTCGTTCGTNAATGAATGGATATTTATGAAATTTATAGGGGTTGTTAGTGATGTTAAAAGACATAAATGATCAAATTTTGGTGCAGATCGGTTTGTTCGTTTGTATGTTTGACTTATGTTTGTCATAACGTTTGTTAACACTATAACTCAAAAGTCATGAACGGATCTTCAAGAGAATTGAACAAGCTGTTACTATTATGAAAAGGCACAAATGACTAAATTTTGAAGTTTATACAAAGAAAATTATGGTTTCAGAACCAATTTGAAATTTTTGCTAAAATAAATTCAAATATGTTTTGAAATACTTGTTTTTCAACTGTTTACCAGCCTGTGACAGAACTTACGAACGATCCAGTATGTACACAATTATAACGGATCGTGTTATTATTATACGTCAGTTGAAGCCTCCTCTTCACTCTCCAGTGGTATTTTTTGAGACTGAAGGGAAGGCACATGTAGTGTGACATGATAAGCGGAGTATACATACACCTATAAACAAAGAATTCAAGAAACAGGAGGAAGAAAACGACAGAGACTGTCCGTAGAAATAGATTCAAGTGAAGGAAGAAAAGCTGGTACGACAAGATTGACATAGTAAAAAAAACATTCCGTCTTTATATTAGGTTCGATATAAATTACAAAGACATGAATATTTATAGCTACTGCATAGTATCAGGTTTGTGCATAAGTAATGACCGATTTCCAGTACGAATTTTTCAGACCGAATTTGTTATTTGTTCACCTCTTCTTGTATACATATATTAACTCTGGGCTTCATTTTTAAAATTTTCTTCTAGATTACCTCCAGTTTTCCCATCATTTTCAAAATCTTTAAACCATATTTATCCCACCTAACGGTCACGTCGAATTTTGCCAGAGTGTTAATGCAAGCGCGGCAGTAAAATTGATTCGGAACACTTGTGAGGCTGATTAGTGAATGGAAGCAGTTGCAGGAAGCGGTTTTCTTGCTTTCGAAGTGGTGAGTCATTTAACTTTGGAAGTAAATTAAAAAAAAATGACTCTGCATTATTGACAACTTCTGTTTTAAGGAACCCTATCATTACCGCTAGGGAACTTACAGAACACCTAAATGTAGCCCATGTAACCCATTCGACCGTGGTACGCCAACTAAAACATATGTTTTGCCTTATATTTTCTTTTAGTCGGACATTACTTTCGCACCATCCTGATACTTTCAATCGCAATGAACTTCTTGAATAGTATAAGCAGTACTTGAAAACTATAATATATTGTGTCCGAAGTGGATTATACGTCATCTCCATAGTTCCACAAACGTCCGAACGCAGTAACAGGATACCGCACTGGACATATACATGTACATATGATGACCTTGGCCGTGACATGCACAAGGGAAGCTTTCTTTACACCACGAGGGTCCCCGTATAAATCAACAAGCCGGCGGCATTAGGCATCTAGGAAGAAACTCAGGTGGCAACCGATGTGTTTTTAAATGGAACTTTGAGAATGAGTGGGAGATGTGTTGGGAGCACCCACTTGGCTGTAGTTCGTTTGGTTGGTTAATACTTCTTGAAATCATCAACACTGAAGTAGCCCCGAGCATTTGGGATCCGTCTCATCTCCCAAGTTTTATGAATAACGATCAATATTTTAGGAATAAACAAAGAGCTTGCCCATCCGGCTGCTCGCGCATTGGTTGAATATTAGTTGATATATATTTATTGTCATCTGCCCTCGCTGCAAGCATCAGTTAACCTACCTGCCTGTGCACTTTGAAGTCGATAACTACTTTGCAAAGTCTGGAGAAGTGAGTCTACCTGTAATTCACTTTATCAACATGTATTGCATGCTGCTCGATAAAAAGTCGAATTTCTTATCCCTATACAGGAGAGGAGACACGAAATATATAATTTCACATATTTTTTTGTCTGTGCAAAATATTTGATAGTAAATAGGGAGAAATTTATAGGGACGGTGCTCTGACGGCTTACTCTATATCTCCACCGCCACAACTATCTATTTATCTATTATTATACTAAAAGTCTGTGAACCGGTCTTGCATGCTTGTTTACTTGTGCCTTGTGTCTTGCTTGTGTCTTGTGATCTTGTTTGACACATCTTCTTCACTTTTAGATAGGGAAGAAATTCGATGGATCTACTCACTACTCTACCCTATCCATTCTATGGGGCATNCAGGATCAACGCGCATGGGAACAGCATGTTGGGAAAGAAGAAGAAGAACAGATTGAAGAAAGATCAGTATGAGTAACTGGTGAGAAGGAAGCAAAATGGGCACGAGAGACAGACAAGACGATCGTGACAACAACCCAACGGGTCACGGGTCGTCTAGTATTATACTAAAACTCTGTGAACTTTATTTATTCAATTGTTTGCTCACAAACTATGTTACTATGTATAGAGAGATAATAAACTGAGAACACCAGTCGGCGGAACCTGCTGGCTAAACATTAACGTTCAAGCGTCAGGACAAGACGGATAGAGCGTCTTAACTTGGATACTGTTGCTAAAAACGTCGAGTGCAATAAAGAATAGAAATTCTAAAATTTTAGTCGCGTGGCCAGCATCGGTAACTAAGGCGATTGAAGAATAGCATCAGTGGTGCATAAATTTATGCTTCATTTGGTTTGTACTACCTCTCCGTGGTGGCCCGAGCGTGAAGTTAACAATAATAATAACTGGACGGCTCTTGACCCACTATAACTATCTTCGTTGCCACTCAAAGGAATGGTCAACAGTCTGTCTGTAAGCTATGATGTAGTCTAGTAATATTTCCCGTATTATTTTACGCTGAACGTACATATTTATGCAGCTGAGCTCAGGCAGGCTTTCCTGCCATTGATCCCCCCTCTGATATAGTGCCATTAAATTTTCAATGCTCAAATATCTTCCTATCATCTAGCGAATGCTGATATTCCCAGAGCTGGGACTACCGAACGAAATTCGATATTTTGTTGGTAGCGGCGGTAGCTTCATATACCGAAATACCGAATGACTTTCTTCGGTAGATTTGAATTTCCCGCAACCACAGAAGAAGCATCTTAGCCATCTATGGCCCACCGACCTTCCTGGAAGACATTAGGAAAATCCGATTGATTTTCGTTTAGTTGAGCTTTTTAATGCTGTACTGCACTTCAGTGAAGAGAAGAGCCGTTGCACGGTGAAAATTGGGCGTAGTGTGTCATAATGTTTCACTCACTCAAATCTCACGTCCTTCCCAGCTTAGTGGAGCGTGAATTGCCAGTGCATGATGTAGTTAATGGCTTGAAATAAGTGTTCTATGGGCTCTAGAATGTATTGAAAGGCTTCCATGTGTGTTTTTTATATACTATACATATACGAGTAGTGCCTCTTTTATGGGAAGTCGATATTATATACATAAGTAGTTTTTTGAAATCTACATGTCTGGATGGCATGTTTCATCTGTTTTATGAGCAGCTTGCTGGCGTTCTTGCCCCTGAGCTAGCAGTAATCATCCGGCACCTGATACGGTTGTGAAATTTTTCCCGTTTTTGGCGTACTGGGAATATTACTCTCATTCCAATGGTCCAGTGTCGCCCCATGTCGCCAACTACAACTACCGGCCCATTACGCTGAAACCCATTTTGTCGAAAGTGTTCGAGAAATTGGTCGCCAGTAAGCCTGGTCGTTTTGCTTATCTTGCTCTTTTGCTGCCTGCTGGTCAGTTTGCCTTCAGAACTGGTTTGGATTGTTGTGCCGCCTTGTTGTCGGTGCCACACACATTTACAGTTTGCGCTGGATTGTCGGTCTGAGGCACGCCTTGTACAGTTGAACTTAAGCACGGCGTTTGACAGGGTCAACCACACGGTCTATTCTACAAGCTTGAGTCGTTTGATGTGAGAGGTAGAGTTCTGTCGATCATTCGTGATCATTCACTGCTGGCAGTCACTTATGTCTGTTGGACAGACTCTTTAGTTCGGACAGAAGACGGAAGGAAAGTACCGTGACCTTGCCATCGAACTCCAGAGACTGTGGCAGAGGAAGGTGGACATCGCTACAGTGGTCATCGGAGCTCTGGGGGCAATATCCAAGAATATCAAAACTACCCTGCGAGAGCTCAAGTGCTGTCATCTCCACCCATGAACCCTCCTGAAGAGTGCTCTGCTTGGAACAGCGCACATCATTCGCAAAGTGCTCGGAGCCTTAGGTCGCGGGAATGACGCGGCGCCTGAGTGTAGAGCTGAACATCGTTCACCCGATCTAATTTGGGTCGTGAAATCCCCTCGAATAACAATAATAATAAACGAAGCCGTGCAAATCTACTGGGACAAGCGGATGGAAACTGATCGAGTACTTCACGCCAACCGACCGGACATCGTAGTCAAAGACAAACAGGAGAAGTCGGCCAAAGCGATCGAAGTCTCAATCCCCTTTGTCTCCAGATTCATCGACAAGGAAGCGAAGAAGAAGAAGGAAGAGTACCGTGACCTTGCCATCGAACTCCAGAGACTGTGGCAGATGAAGGTGGACGTCGCTACAGTGGTCATCGGAGCTCTGGGGACAATGTCCAAGAATCTCAAGCCTACCCTGCGAGAGCTCAAGTGCTGCCAGCTCCACCCATGAACCCTCCTGAAGAGTGCTCTGCTTGGAACAGCGCACATCATTCGTAAAGTGCTCTGAGCCTTAGGTCGAGGGATGTGACCCGGTGCCAGAGTATAGAGCCCAACATCGCTCAACCGATCCAATTTAGGTTGTGAAATCCCCTCAATAATAATAAAACCGAATCATAAGTCGATTTTTTTTTTAAATCTTCCGAAATAGCGAAGCGAATGACCCCTTTTCATCTACCGAATACCGATACCAGCGGTAGAAAAAACATACCGAATTCCCGCTCTATATATTCCTTATACCTTTAAAGCCAATACATTGATGCTGTTTTTTAACCGTCTTAGCTACTGATACTGACCGGGTGACTAAAATTTCGGAAGTTTATTTCTTTCCTGCACTCGACATATGCAGCGATCGGTATCCAAATTACGACGCTCTCAGGCGGCTCGCACACCAAAGCAACTGGTTGCATGCAATTAGTTGCATGCAACGTGAAACTTAAGTCGCATGTAACCATTCAATGCAAATTGAATTTCGCGTTGCATGCAACTAACTGCATTCAACCAGTCGGGTTGGTGTGCGAGCCGCCTTGAAGTATACGTCTCGCCCTGACTCCTGAACGACAACATAGATTGTATGGCGGCTCTTAAAACTTTTCCCAGGAGCGTACCTCTACTATTGACGCTTGAATTTCTTCCCATCTTAAAGCGAAGAATTTGCGTGCAAACAAGTAAATAAATAAATAAACAAGGGCAATACATTTTTAGTATAATACTAGACGACTCGTGACCCATTGGGTCACCATTACCATCTTTTTTGCTCTTACAAAAAAGTCGTTATTAAATTTTCAGCTGGTCATGGATCATACACAATTTGACCGTCTATCCCTTCACCCACAGGTCACCATCACTGGCTTCTTTGCTTCTCAACACTCTGTATTATGTGCAAGGAGGAATATATTATGTTAAGAAGTCCAGTTGTAATTTTTCCGTGTCAGCTGTAAATTTAACGTACGAGTTCACGCAGCCCTGCTCATGTGCACTTTTGGAATTACGGATACAGCCAAATGAAATCTTTAACGCTCGAATTTCTTCCTACTCAAAGCGCAGAACCTGTTTGCAAACAAGCAAATAAATTAACAAGTAAATAAACAGGTAAATGAAGTTCACAGACATTTAGTATCCATCTTCTTCGCTTTCGCAAAAAATAAGTGTTGTTCAACTGGTCATAGACCACACGCTATTTGACCATCCAAAGTTACCTGTACTGGTCACCATCATCAGCTTCCTTGCTTCTCAAAGGAATATTCTACACTGTGCCTGTAAGCAATGATAAATATATTCTTCAATCGTCTTAGCTACTAATACTGGCGAAGTGCCGAACATTTTAGAGTTTCAATTCTTTAGTTTCAACGACGTAAATCGCGATCCATATCCAGGTTACGACGCTTAAAGAAATTATTTTATCCCATCAGGTTCCGCCAATTTGTATGCTCAGCTTATTTTTCCCTGTTTAATAACCCAGTGTGAACAAACAAGAAAGCAAGGACATAAAAACATATAAAGTTCATAGACTTAGTATAATATAGGTATATAATAAATAATAATAATAATAATATAAAACTCTTACAATATTGCTTGTTTACTAGCTTCCTTGTTGTCACGGTGTACACAATCTTCGATATCTTATGTAGTGAATAAAATAAAAGGAGAGCGGAGATTTCGGAATAATAATTTTTCTATTTGTTGTTTTAATCATCTTTAATATAGCCTTGAGAACAGCGTATCCTGAACACAGCCCGGCTGTACTTTTATTTTAAAATATGTTTGTCTCTCTGTATTTTGGAGTAACAGAAACGAGAGAAAATTCATTTTAGGATTAATTTTTAGTGACTCACCGGGTCACGGACAGTCTGGAAACAGAAGATGGTGATGATGACAGAACATAACATATGCAGTATACATAATCATAAAACTCTGATAATCTCGCTTGGGTGTTTGTTTGTACCTCACCGTGCACACAAACTTAGCTGTTCAACACAAGGAAATAGAGCGCTCCAAAAAAAGCAAGGAAAAGGTAATGAAAAATTAAAATTGATTCTGAAACTATAGTTTCCTCTGTATCAACACCAAAATTTAATCATTTGTGATTTTGAAAGCAATAATAGTTTCTCCAATTTTGTTGAAGATCCGTTCATAACTTGTCGCGTTAGGTTACTAATAAACTTTTTGACAAACATTAGGAGGTAAACACACAAACGGACCAATCGATCAGCACCGAAATTTAATAATCTGTCTCTTAAAATTGTTAAAAATTTCTGTAAATTTCATAAAGATCCCTTCATAACTTTTTTGGGCTATTTTGCTAACAAGCATAAAAAATCAAGCACAGAAACAAACAATCTAGCAAACAAATCATCACAAAAAATTCGTCGTTTACTCTTCGTAATATACTCAACTCATGTGAATTCCATAAAAAATTGTAGATAGGCAAAAAAACTAACAAACAATTGAATTCATCTTCTCCAAAAGTTAATCATCTGTTACGGCTAACATGTATAACAAGCCCTGTAAATTTCGTAATGATCCGGCTATGACTTTTGAGTTATCTTGGCGACGGACAAAGAGACCGAGAGACAAATACGATAAAAAAAATAACCACCTTGCCGGCGGCAATGACACACTCCTTCAAGAGTGTTGGTTAGTATTTATACAGCGTAAGATTCAACTGTTTTCTTGTTTTGGAAAATCTGAAATTTAAATACTGGCAACGTCTGAAGTAAGCACCTCTTGCTCGTCGCACGGATAGTGTTTTATAGTTCTTTTAAGAATCGATGCTTTATTTGCGCCGAGCTCCTGATGTGTAAAAAAAATAAACTGAATTTTAATTGAGCGAAGGAAATGGCCATCAGATATTCTTTAGAAGAGAACCACAGACAGAAACAACACGAAAACAGGGATTTCGTCAGAGTACGTATTTTCAACTGTTATACTGTCGCAGTGAAGGGCGCTAGCGTACGAATAATTAAATACATAATTGGTCTGTACCAGACTCCATTGATTATAGTCTAGCTGTTAATAACTTTACAAATTCAGAACCAAAATTAAGAGATTTAAATAATCGCATTCAGCTAAGACTTTTAGAATTTAAATCTTAACAACTACAGAAAATTATGAGTGTAGTTACATTTAAAATTATCTCTTATTGTTCACACAAAGTTTCCACAAATTTGGTCATTCATGTGTCTAAATTACGCACATCAATTGGAAATTTGGCCATTGCAGCAACATGGGAGGGCGTACAGGCCAGTCGGTACTGACTCTGCGATGTAGAGCAAGCCAAGTTCCCCAATACTGACGACAGTTGTTATCCATAGGATTCAAGTCTGGACTCCCAGGCGGCCAATCATCAGCCTTGATGAAGACAGAAATGTTCTGGGAGAGCCACAACTGAGTGACTTTTCATCTATGTACTAGGGCTGAATCCTGCTGAAAGCTCCAATTCTTCTGAAAGCTACATTTTTTTCGACTGAACAATAACTGGTCAGGCACTTAACCACGTCTTCAAGAACATCATTAATGTACAAACGAGCGGCGGTTCTATCCCCTTTTCTTCGCAAAAAAAAGAAGCTTTGTGACCCCATGATAACACACACGCCTTACTAAACCATCACTTTGGCGGGATGGTGGCCTTTTTGAACCCTGTTAATCACTTCAGAAGTTTCTGAGGCACTATGAGCTTATACCTGATCATTTTGACGGTCTCCTCTGTGGAAAGGATATTTCTGTGAGCTCCTCTTGCGTACCAGATTATTAACTGTTTGGTTCTCTCTGGCAGTCAATTCCACTGTTAAATCTTACTAATATTGAAATTGTTACATGGAAATATACCGTAGGAATTAGATCCCAAATGTTGATTTTAACCACACATCTTTCTAAAATTTTTCATAGGTAGAAAGTTAATTAAATATTTAGTAATAGCACTTTTGTAATGTAACTTTAGCATTAGCCTAAGCTGTTTCTTGTATACCAAGTCCCCATGTTTACCTAGTAGAGCGTTTTATTATTATGTCTATACCAGGTACATAACGTCCGCAGTCGAACAAAATCTGGGCACCGGTCAGCAACAAAATTGCTATTTTGGCTTCTGCGGCGACCATGATTTTTGGTAGGGTAGCATTAGAAGCAATAGAGAGAAGCAAACTATGGGACGACTTCGAAGTGACTGACTTGCTCTACGCTGCATTAAATTAAGATGATAAAAAAAAAGAGTTCCACTGAAGACGGAACTAAGAAAAGAGCCCATTCTAACGTTTTAGTGAGATTTTATTGGTTGGTTGCAATGGAAAACCGCACTAATTAAAAACAAACTACTTAAAGAAAGACAGGCTTTCCCAATGTACGCGGCGATCAATACTATTAATTTAACGAGATTTGATTTCCAACAATTAGCTGTCAGTCATGTTTCTGCTTCAACTAAAATATTAGCTGTGTTATTCATTTGTGCTTTCAACGTCATTTTTAACCGCCTGGCACTATAGAGACTAAAACACCCATCAAAAGCCTTGGTTAGCCAATGAAGATCTCAAGCACGCCTGTTCTGAGAACTCATTCACGTCGGGCTCACCTCAGTGTCGCAGCGGGACCGTCCGGACCTCAGCACTGTCGATGATCAACAACGACCTTGGGTTCTGCGGTACTCCCTTATATACACTGCGGGGGCAGGTTTTCTGCCACAGGGATTTCATCTCCTCTTAGAGAAGCCGGCTGAGGAATACACATACAAAGGTCACCGAGAGACAATGTTAAAATGTTTGTGCGTGACTGCAATTTGTAAATATTCCGAAATAGTTGCAATAGTAAGTTCCAACAAATATTCTTAATTTGAGAACTATATGTAGTTCAAAGCTTTTGTTCCCACAAGAAAGGTGATCTCACTGAGGCAGAAAGAAGGGACATAGGTACAGTAGGTCGACAGAAACGCGGAACCCATGCAATGGTAGCATAGAAAAAACTAACATCAGTCACGGTATGAAAGCGAAAAATATAAGCCAAGAGGGCACTAATTAAAGACGTCCCGAAGACAAGCTAAGAGAACCTGTAAGATTCACCTGGAGTCACTGCTCTCAATAACATAGGAAGGGCGAATCCAGGAAGCAAAGAGCGTAACGGTAGGACTAACGGGAAACTGGCATCGAAAAGTGACGTCATTAACGACTTCAACATCAACGAAAGGTACAGCTGGGGGTATTTTACTTAATAGCGCAAAAACTTGTCAATGGCAAACTTGAAGCCCCTAAACACATAAATAAGTGAAAGAACACCTCATTGAACCTAATTGAACAACAAATGTGGAGGCTTCCACATGCAGCATCAGAGGCAAGATCGAGGCTGGCATAGGGTTCTAATATAACTTCTTCTGTGAAGTCTTGCTCACATTTCATATACAGTTCAAACTTCTTTTCATCCAACGTTTTTAACATATAATCGCATTTTTCGACTTAATCCATCCAACCTCCCCCTCCTAACTGGCCAGTTAACTTGAGCTGCACCCATGCACACAACACGGTCAAATAGTTCTCATCAAGTACACAAATCTGAACAATAACTGTTCTTATAGTTTCTCTGACGTGAACAACGTAACACTAATTATATTTTTGGTTAGAGCTAAAAGCTCAAACAACGAAATCCTGAGGTCCCACCCTCAAATACTTCAAGTGGACGATGTGGTGCTATTCGGCGACATGCGGCCACGGCTAAGTTTCATTTTAGTCACGATGAGTCCTCCCATTGCACTCTCTGCTTCGTGGGCGAAACTAACTAACCTAACCCTCTGGCTGACACTATGCCCCCTGAGGAGTAGTAACTTCCAAAGATTCTGAAGTACTCCAAAGCTAAACTTGTGGCCTTGATGATGTGTTGACGACTACAGCTACATTTTTTCAGGGCACTGCAATATCACACGGTTAATTTTCGAAACAGAAGCTCAGCACCAAAAATGTTAAACTGTAAAATTTCCCAGATAATTGAAACTTGAAACTCCATAGAATTTGTTTGTCAAAAAAGAGCAATAGTAATGGTAATAGTAATGGTCATACATAAAGAACAAATCGAGATAGATCCGTTGACAAATTGCCACACAGATCCCGATCGCTTCTTTCAAAGTATAAAATTTGGTTCTGTTAGGCAGTGGCAGCCACCGATTCGAAGATAAAATGTAATTAATCAAACTTGTACCTTAAGAATTCTTATGGGTCTACCAGTGATCAAAATCAATCTTTTATAATCCAACGCAAGTGGAAAATGTAAAAAAAATAGCGATTCACAAACACAACTTGCATCAACCGCAGTAGCCTTTATTGAAATACTTACGAATCAGCCTCGAGGGAAACAGATGCCGGTCAGTGACGATATGCTTCATTTACCGAAATGCTTAAATAAAAAATCGTGCATTGCTGGACGTCGTGACTTAGGTAATCAAGAAAAAATTTATTGCTCAGTTCCGAGAAGCGAAGACTCGGGCCGATAGCAACCGGCTGGCCTCACAGGCTCTTCTTGTTCTGCTTTCGTCCCATCTCGGAGGTCAGATGACACCACCGCATCAATAGGGATAGTCGTTGTTTGTATGCTTGCAGGAGACACGTAACACCTATCATGCTATAATTTCTATTGCAATTCTAGCTTAGTATGAACTTTAGCCCTATTACGACCTAATAAAATAAGCATGCCTAGGTTTCTTTCAAGGATAGCATTGTTGAAAACGGCGCTCATGAAGTACCAGTCTCCTATAGCGCCAGTGAGTATCAGAACAAAGGGACTTGCATGTTTGCCTATCTGAACATGTAGATTCGTTCTCAAAAGTGAGGTGTCGATTATTGAGGGGCAAAATTAATTATTGAAGTAGCGTCCCAAATAATATACCCACAGAATTTTTTTTTTTTAACGTAATCAAATGCTACAACCAAGCGCATTTGCTTGTGAGAACGAAAGAAGGAAGTTCTTCTCCAATTATAACACCCTTGCTAATTGCTCTTACACCAGGAAATCTAATTGCTTCTGGTCAGGTTACTTGGTACATTAACTAGAGCGCTCTCGCCACAGCTTTGGTCATTACAACCCAGTACGCTTGCTGAAGTTTGGTGGCATCAGCGATTTCTCTGAGTTCCCTGATATTTTTTTGCTATAATTGCCTTCGCCAAGAGCTTCTGTGTTCACCGTGGTTTGTCCATATGCTAGCTATATAATTCAAGAAGCTTTAGACAGATCTTCAGGAGCTGTTAGAAACGTTAGGAGGAACAAATGATGCAATTTTTGAGCTATTAGGAATGTTAGAAAGAACAAATAATGAATTTTTTGGGGTGATACGTTCATTTTCTGCCTGTTCAACTGCTGGCGGTTAGCTATATAACTGAAAGAGTTCTGGATGGATCTTCACGAAATTTACAAGAGCTGCTAGGACTGTCATCAGGAACAGATAACCAATATTTCTTTTGGTACTAATCCGGAAGAAATCTTAGATTTTGGAGCGTTTTGAAATTTTCTTTAGCTCTGCGATGCATGTGGAGGTCTGGTTCAAATATGTATTCAATTATACGTTAGTTTGCGTCGCCCTAACCCCGCACTAGAATGGTGTTCCGAGAATAGAAAGGTAAAATTTCTGTAGCATATCGAACTAGGAAGTCAAGCTGTTACGAACAATGCACAAAAGACCCGTAAATCTGCTATGAAAAGGAGAAGGTGAGTCCACTAGAGCACTCTTAGAGCGCATACCTACGCCAAGTAAGGCTTGGCGGTAACGAAAAATTCAATTGGTTCTGAAACCATTATTTTCTTTGTATCAACTCTAAAATATCATCATTTGTGCTTTTTGGATAGTATTAACAGTTTCTGCAAGATTTTTTTAAGATTCGTTCATAACTTTTTGAGTTAAGCGAGAAACAAACATTACGACAAACATAAGTAAAACATGCAAATGAACCAACCGATCTTCATCAAAATTTGATCATTTATATCTTTTAGCATTACAAACAACTCCAGTAAGTTTCATAAAGATCTATTCAAAACTTTTTGCGTTACTGCGCTAAAAAGTATAAAATAAAACACAGCGACAAACACACGAACAAACAAACAAACAGATCATAAAAAAATTGATCAATTTCTCTTCGTGATATACAACAACTCATGTAAATTTCAGAAGAATCCGTCCATAACTTTTTGATTTGTGGAATTGAGAAAAATTAGGCAGACAAACAAACAAACGGATGGACGGACCTTCATCAAAAGTTAATCATCTGTTCTTCCTAACATGCCTAACAAACCCTAAAAGTTTCGTCAAAATCCGTGCCTAACTTTTTGAGTTATCTTGGTGACAGACAGAAAGAAAGACAGACAGATAGACAAAAACATAATCTCTTGGGCGGAGCTAATTACGGGTATCAAGACCAGCAAAAAAGAAGAACCAGAAAGTGTATATGGAAAGAAGGCTGTGCCGAAGGCACATCTCTTATATATTACTATATAAACTGGATAAATTAGACCAAAAGAACAAATTGATGGCGCCACTCCCTATCTTGTGGGATAGGTGATCGGTGAGATATCAAAGAAGAATGTGAATAAAAGGCGAAGATGTAATGCAGTGTGTACAGTGAAATGCAAATTACAAGGCACTCACATGACATTATAAATGTGACAAGTAAACCAATTAATCACTAAAGGAAATAATGCTTTCATTATTAGCCACAAAAGGGCCAATTGTGATTTTTAACCCACCGATCTAACGAATGGCAATTCATCTAGACGTAATTTGATATGTAGGCCCCCGTCCATTTTTGAGTGTACTGTAATTTTGGAATAATATGTAGTTTGTTAAATATTCCTTATTTCTATAGCAAATTCACTAGCTGTCGAATTATAAGAGCACTTTGGAATCAAAGCGACACCGTTACAGATTGTAGAAGAAGCGAACAATTATTTTATTTCTAGAATATATATGGTCGTCAGTGACGCTCGTAGGCGCATTGGGTTAATAAATGAAGTACGCGAATGACTTTCCGAAAGCAGAGAGAGGTTAGTCGTAGCGTGGAGCATAATCAGTTTTATGATTTATTCTCTGTGGTGTTTCTACAAGCGATTAGTATAGGGATAGCTGACTTTACTGCTTGTGAATCTTGAGCCTGCAGACTAAGGTTCTTCATTGTACGTGCTATCATCACACGCTTTAAAGTTCAACACTGTTCGGCACAGCACTTTTTTTATTTTTCTTATTTCTTGAAAATATAAAATTAGGTTTTCAGGTTAGCATCCAGTTATAGAAAACCAAAGAGACATGAAAGCATTAAGCAGAGACTGGGAGGTAAGTTACAATCGGGTGGTTCCGGCATTTTGGTAAATGGCAGAAGAGATAAGACGGAATGGGTATTTAGGGTGGGGATGGAACATACGCTGGGGAGCTAGCTATACGTAGTAGTAGTAGTAGTAGTAGTAGTAGTAGTAGTAGTAGTAGAAGTTTTTACTAGCGCTTCAGTGGCACACTGCCTATATCGCGCCGAACTATTCCTGTGTTTAACCACAGGCTCATGCGCCAACTAGGGCGCGTTTTAAATTGTCAATGATTTTTATCTCGGCTTTTCTGCCGGTAGGTCTCAGAGTGATCAG
>LQNS02278096.1:29133027-29145766 GCA_001587735.2 Parhyale hawaiensis | reverse complement strand
AGGCACTCGGGACCCTTGGGTGCGTGATGCCCAAACATATTGTGGCAGGGAAAGGGCCCGCCACAATATGCCCCTGAGGGCGCTTGCTATACGGCATGGCACTGGATGAGTTTAAAGGGCAATGGTTGACAGTATGGGCTTACACTTAGCTGATTTTCAGTTGTTAGTCTGAAGACGCAGGTTGATATACTGTATTTGAAAAGTTAATAAGCAAACGCACACAGCAGGAGTAACCGATTTCCAGGTACTCACTATCCGTTGGAAGCGACTGTAACACCGCCTCCCGATTCACTTGAGCCTTGAAAAGCGTATGGCAATTGATATAACTTAACATTACTGCAAGTGTAGAAAACAATAAGCTTAGGTAAAATGCCATTCCAATAAGGAAAATCAATCTTGCGGTACACACACCCCAATAGTCCTGTTTTCCTGAAGCTACTCATGAGGCGAGAATAATCGAATTCGGGTCCTTCGCTGCTGAAACTTGTATTGATTCTACAAAATGAATTGTCCATTTGACGAGGTCGTCCAGATCCTTTACAATTACACTAAATTTAAAGGCTAGCTCTTATACAAGGCTTGCTTGATTATTGAAACTCTAGTGCCTTTGGCGATTCAGTTTCCATTTCTAGGGTCAACCATATGGCTTATTACGCTACATTGAAGACAATATTTGTTGGGCCGTGATGTAGAGACAGCTGTCCTGTTTACGACACATTTTCCGCCTCAGACAGTCGTTCAGAAGCCTTCTTCTTTTGCTGCACCTTAGCCGCAAGCAGTTCTCCGGCAAAGGCCACTAGCGACACCGAGCAGCCTGCCATCAGGACGTAGAAGGCGCTCTGGACCTGCCACGCAGAAGACACCACCGTGAGCCACACTGGGACGAGCCGGCGTGAAGTCAGTAAATTTCAAAATTGCAAAGGCTCTACGGCACAACGAACTTGATAACAACTAAGCAGGGCTGCTTCCTAACCTTGGGCAAAGCAAAATACAGAGTAACTGTGCAGTGAGATTGGTATTAGGCAAGAATCGTTATTATACGCCTACTCTTAAATTTTTCAAATTTTGAGAATCAACATTACTTAGTGGAAATTTGGATCACTGTTAATTACCAAAAAAGATAATGAAGAATAAAAATAGTCGTCATTACTTGTGTTCAAGAAGATAAAAATATAACATGTTCACGCTCCCAGTCATGATTCCACTGTGGAGTATGAACTGTTTCTGTCTGGTGGAATCTAAATTTTAGCGATCAGAAGACTAAACGGCTCCTCAACCCGCTGGCCGGGACTTACAAATAGAGGCTAGAAACCCGAAGTGGACTACCAAACTAACCTCCTGCCTTGGAGTACCTTAGGCAACTCAAAAATTTCAATATGATTGCAATCTTCTGAACAGAGAAGAAGCGAGACACTGTACGCCACTTGTTATAATGTAAAACCTCGTGATATGTGACAAGATAAAGACTTAAGTAATCATTCCGTTAAGTACTGAATAGCTGAAAATTGCAATTTGTCCATTTGAAGTTTCTACCCTTCAACTATTGCAGTGGTTAATTACTTGCAGAGCTGTTTAACTAAATTACGCTCAGTGGAGGCTGGTGCAGAAGGATTGCAATACTGCTGCAGAAACTCCAACTTCGCCTGGAAGCGGACGTTATTTGAAGAAAATAATGAGTTTCGTGTTTTTATGCGTGTACAGTGTAGATTTATTCTAAGTAAATGGTTGCAACCACCACTTTCATCGCGAAAGAACTACAAATACCATATGAAATAGGGAGCTATGCAGCACTTCAACCAAAATTTGCAAGTGAACTGCCCAATCAGATATTAGAAGTTTATTATTCAGCCACGATCCCAAACAGCGATAACAGCAGAGGCCAAAAGGAATATTGAGCGTCAAAATTGTCATTGCTCATTCGTTCACTTGGATTGAGAAGCTCTAATTCTTATAATTTCAAGTTATCTGGGACTTCAGGCATGAATGTTAAGTTCGCCACAATGCATAGAGTGAAATCTTTCCGTCTTAATGGTAATTGGTTCATAACTTAAACTGAAAATTCTCTTAAAGTGTCCTGTCCAACGCTCAGAATTGAATTGTCGCGCTAGTTACAGTAACAGGATTCGGGGGGAGTTCGAGCCCTCAACAGGGAAAGAAAGTCTTGACGCTTGGGTTATGTAGCATCAGCAATTCTTTCACTCAATTGTTACTAGGAGGGCATTGGCCTTAGGGTCGGGGGCTCAGTTGTCTATTGGGTATTCCGTTAAAAAGACGCTATAGCCGGACAATCTGCAGTACTGTGTCATGTGAGCATGTACCTGCGGCACGAACGAGTGCACGTGGGTTTCCCAGCTGGAGTGTGTGTTCAGGGCGACTGTACCTCGAACAGAGAGCGAATCGAGCACGCCCTTACTTTGTCGATTCCGAGCGGGGCCTTTTTATTGTCCCTGTAGGTCCTCTCGCAGGCAGCGGTGTAGTACCGACGCATGGCCTGCTGCACGAGTCCAAACGATCGCAGGCGTCGGATGCTGCAAAGAAAATATTGTTTTTCTAGAGCCCAGCATCGCTGAGGATGTTACTTTGTGGTTAAAATCTGAGGCTTCTTGGATTTGAAGTCTGAGGATCTTCAAATCTAAGCAATGCTGAAGCATGCGCTCGTCTTTTCCTAATTATTGATAACTTGATACATTTCTCTAAATAGACTTGTTGTCGCCATTTGGTGATTCGAGAGAGGAGATGAAGGAAAATTTGAGGGAAGGGCAAGTTAAAAGTACTAAAAGGGTTATGTTGGGATAATGGTTCTTCATGAAGAAATAGTCACACTGTGAGAAAAAAAGAAAAAAAAGAAGTGATTTTAGACTCTCTGTACATAAGAGAACGAACAAGAGAGAAAACAATGTGAGTAGGGCAACAAAGATGCCTGGAGGGCCTAAACCAGACTATTAAGTCCAATATAATTCATTCTGAAGAGCAATGTTTATATTTACTTCTACAGTCCGAACACCGCGGCTTATTCGACGCAGCTATTTCACTTGTTCCCCTAATGCACCTCAGATCAAATGGGGGGCTAATACAAGACGTACAGTAACGCTTTACTGCACTAGACATATAAGCTCTTCATTCATACGCCCTGACTTTGTTCTGAGGCTGAACAGGCGTGGACTAGCGACAGGTCTGAGGCCTGTCACCCCTCACCTCCTCTGGTAACAACACTGCGGCCGTGTTGGTAACATTCTTCACGTGGCCCCGTCATGGCTCTAATGACGTCACCAAGAGAGCCTCGTAGTGATGTTGCGGTGCAAGACACCCAACTTGAATCAGTTTAAATTATCAGGGACCTGGCAATAGCTAATAAAGGGCCGGAGCGCAAGTCCCTGCGGCTCTCAAGGAATGGGCTTATTGATCCGTCTACTGCCGCCGATATAATTGAATCTACTTCTAGTAATTTACGATAGACAAACGTAAAGAACAACTATAGTTAGAGTCCATGGGCGGCTGGTTAGCACGTCGGCCGCCATGTGCACCACCTATTGTGTACTGTCAAGAGGAATACTGCTACCTATATTAGGATTTTCAGTCCAGGCCATTCTGTCTCACTTAGCGTAAATTAATGATAAAAGTAACCAAGGCGAGACAACAATGGTTATAGGTTCATTAATAAGTTCCAGCTTACCTAGTCACCACGGCGGTGCAGCAAAGTATGGAGCATTTAACATCAAGAACCCAAGCACAGACACTGCCCATGGCGACAGCAAGTTGGGAATTGAAGAGAAGGAGTAAAACAAGGATTTATAATATTAGGTACCTCCTCTGAGAAAAGTTATGCTTTTGTCGAAATTATCTATTTGTCTGTCTCTTTGTCTGTGTCTCTCTCTCTCTCTGTCACCAAAATAACTCAAAAAGTTATGGACGGACCTTCACGAAGTTTACAATTAGGTATGTTAGGAGGGACGATTATTAACTTTTGGGGAAGATTTTTTGAACCGTTTATGTTTTGATGTGTCTACTTGTTCTTAGTAGTGTAACTCGAAAAGTAGGAGACGGATCTTTATCAAATTCGCAGGAATTGAGGTTGTTACTATGACAAAACAACGATCGGTTAGGCCCTTGTTCGTTATTACCCTCGAACAAAGTGAGAGAGGTGATACTTCTTTTTTTGAAAATTGATGTATACAATAAATATATTTGTCTGTCCACCCAAAAAGAGATGGAAGGAGTTGAGCAATGTTCACAATTTTTTTGCAGAGAGTCTGGTGGGTTGCCCTCGACGTGACCCATGCTAAGAAAAACTAGGATTAGCTGGCCATCAAAAATGACGGTGATGAAATTCGCTGTCCACCTAAAAACAGGTAGAAAGAGTTGAGCTATGATCATAGTTTTTTGCAGGGAGTCAGGTGAGTTGTCCTCGATGTGACCCATGTCAAAAAAGTAGGATTAGCTGGCCATAAAAAATGATGGCGATGATATTTGCTCCCATCGCGGGTAATGGTCTTACGCCACGAGCCGTTCTAGTTTGTTTCTGAGTTGGTTTTTATGATTGTCAGCAACATAACTCAATAAGTCATGAGCAAATCTTGATGAAATTTAAAAAAAAAAAATTGTAAAAAATGTTGACAGGCACTAATTAGACCAAATATTAATAATAATAATTTTCTATACTATAATCAGAGAGCCGTCTGTCCGTCCGTCTGTCCGAAGCCTTATTTTTCCCCTATCTAATACTGAACAAAAAATTCGTATCTAGGATATGAGCCTGGAAATTCCCGGGTTTTCAGTGAAGGCCTGGTCACGGGCCTTTGTGGACTTTGTTGCTTTTGTGCACTTGGTGAACTTCGTGGACTTTGTGGACATGGTGAAATTTGGAGTATTGTGAACTTTTTCGATATTTTCAAATATTTCATACATACTTTCATGACTTATTCAACAAAAGGGTTGCGCTTGGTGCACTAGAAATAATAATAATAATAATAATAATTTTTATTGAAAGACGTCACAATTAAAATGGAAACAGGTGGACATGAAAACATCAGAGAGCACAGTGCAGGAGTTGTCCGTCTTTGCAAGCCCGTAGGTAGTGCTTAGCACTATTTCGGCAGTTTTCGCGAAGCTATGCTACTTGTAATGACATACAAATGTTTAAGGACAACATACCAAGCCATAGCGGCAAACAACTAGGGTCGTTAAAAACTGAACTTAAGCACCTGGGCGGGGCCGCAGCGAGCCCAACTGTTGCCAGGGATGCAGCAGTATCGGACATGGAAGTATGTTAGATGTCAAATAGTGTCAATACCTACATCTTCCACTGCAAGGTTGATCCCAGAAGAGTAACAGAATGCCGAGCAGTAGGAAAGAGCGTGGAGGTGGGAGAAAAAAAAAGTGGTAGGGCCGGCCGAGGTCGCGGCCGGCCATGGAATTACTCTAGGGGTGCCGTTCCAAATATTGTAGAATGGACAAACCTAACTAACCCAACCCTAATGCTTGTGGCCATCCCTCGCCTTCTGAGGGGATGCACACATCAGGCCGTAAAAAGGAACTCAGCGTCACAGAGTAGGACTGGGACAAAGAGAGAAGTAAAGTAAGGGTCAGTACTAATGATCTGACCCACAGAGAAAACCTAGGCTACCTACTAGAACGAGGTCACCGAACAAATATTTTCCTTAGACACGGATACATATACCTACGTACATATACATACTTAATTCGCTCATATACATATTCACACAATACAACAAGAGGTGCACATTATTATTGTTTTTCAAGTTTAAGCTTCCCTACACACAGAGTACACTGTATCCAAAAAAGGAAGAAAGAAGGGACACCAAGAATACCAAGAGAGACATGGAATACATGCACGAGTCAACGCGCATGGGAACAGCAAGTCGGGAAAGAAGAGGAGGAACAGTACAAAGCATCGTCAGTAGGAGTACGAAACTGGAAAGAAGCAAAGTGGGCATGAGAGACAGACGTCCCCAAGGCCTAGCTAAAGGCTAAGGTAGCCTATACAATTCCCCTGGGGGAACCNATAGCATAAGGGAACCTAACTAACCGTACCATAGAGCCTATGACCCATCCTACGCCTCTTGAGGGGGTAAGAGGTACACAAATCACTGACACGGGGCACCGGGTGCCCCAGAACGATAGGCCCAGCTGGCGCCCCAGCCATGCAGCGAGTTCAACAGTGGCACACCGAGCTATCAGAATAGAAAAGATAGCTGGCAGCAGGGCGACCAGCAGGCAAAGTCCCAGAGAGCAGCCGGGGCCAGGCTGCGTTTGTGCCAATGGCTGTGCGCAGCACCCCGTGCACCCGAGCGATACGTATAATGACTGGATGCTCTTACCTGCTTTCTCTGTTAAACATCCCTGCGCCTCCCTCTTTAAAATTGCCACATACTTTTATTCTACAGGCCATTCTTTGTCGAAACGAGTTTATTTAGATGAAAAGCATGCAGTAGTATAAGTTATATGGATATATGTTGCTGTCGTAAGTGTCGTCACGATCATTAGAGAGAATGCGATTGGTGTTTAATTCTATTGCGGGAATATAAAATAATATTATATAGCCGTGTGAGACTGAACACACAGTTGCATGCTCGCAGTGCAGCGCTTTGCGTCTTCCACTGAACGCCTGCAACTGCCCTTCGCAGAGTAGATATCATGCTACTGTTGCATGGAGAAGAAAAGGTATCTACGGAAGGATTCTTTGAGGATTTCAAGAGGACAGAAAGTAACTGCGATTGCATATATACCCTTGGGAATTGTCCGGGTAAAGCTGCTGGTATAGAGCAAGAAGTTTCCACACAGGATCCTGTGTAGTATAGCTCCATACTGGCTTAGAGTTGAAGAAGTTACATACAAACGTGCGTAAACTGTACAGACTGGTTCAAGCTCCTGCTCCAGCATAGTTCTGAAGCTTAGAGCCTTTGACCATTCTGAGTTGCAGGCCTAACATTCACCTATGAATTAAACTTTTTCATATGAAACTAATCACCAGCAAACAAAGCAGGCATCCAGTGCATAATATGTGAACAGTTGAAAAGTTAATCTTGGTAGAATATAGTTGTATCATTCGCTGACCACAGCCGATTTTGGTCGTGAATGATGTTTCTTATGGTTCACTAAGGTAGATCATGGTTGTGTAGCTAAAACCTTAATGGTTGTAATTGGGTATGTATGGTTGGGAATTATGGTGGGCAATATGGTCGAACGTTGTGACATATCTCTACCATAATGCACCCCATAAAGGTTGAATATGGAGGATACTTCGATAATAAGCAACCAAAGATATCGACCATAATCGTAGTTGTACTACAATGTATAATCACAACCATTATTTCCAACTGGGCGCGGATGTCAGAACGCTTAAAGATCCGCATCCGCGGATGTCCAAAAAATGACATCCGACCCATCACTACTGTCTACAGTATTTCGGCCATTTAATCTATGAAACAAAAATATATTACTTCACAGAAACATCACCTGTCAGGACTATGTCTGCGAAATTTTGTGTTAAGTTCCAGTATTCCTGCAAGTTACGTTAATTTTTAAAATTTTATTTGGTCTTTAGTGAGTGTTGTAAATATATTACCATTGCTCATAGATGATGTGCACTGGCATATCTTTCTAAAATTAAAACGTTTAATTTACATCACTAGTGCCATAGTCTACACAACATACTCAATATCCCATAGCTCCGTGACTTCATTAAGAAAAACTTCACCCTCCAGGAAATTTGAAATTTTCTGGGGTAATTTACATTTTATGTAACTTAAAATGACATTAGATAGAATAATTGGCTAAACATGATTATGATATTCTGCAGCACTGAAAAACTTCATATCCAAGTAATGCCGTATAAAACCAACCAAATAACCTAGCCATTTATATATGAAATAGAGCACTGTGAGAGCACACATCTCCGCCAAGTAGGACAATGTAAACGAAAAAAATCAAATTGACCCAGAAACCAGGATTCCCTTTTTATCATTACCAAAATTGAGTCCTTTGTGTCTCTTGATATTAATAATGGTTCCTGTAATTTTCTTGAAGATCCGTTTGCAACTTCTTGAGTTATGTTCTGACAATTACAAAGATAAACTTATCGTCTAACGCACAAAGAAAAGATATAAGCATCGCAAACAGTAATTAGTCATTTGACAATTTGTGCTTGTTAACATTCCTAGCAATTCCTGAAAATTTGATGTAGATCAGTTCATAACTTGTCAAATTTTTTCTTGTTCTAACAAACGTAAAACTAATATAGAGACAAACCGAAGGACAGATCATCACAAAAAATTTGGTTATTTGCTCTTCGTAACATTCTCAACAATTTCTGCTAAGTCCTTAAAAATTCGTTTATTACTATTTGCGTTACGTTACCAAGAAAATATAGAGCACTCTGGGAGTGCATACCTCCGTCAAACAAGGCAACAGTAATGAATAATTTAAATTTGTTCTCAAACTATTATTCACTCTTCATCAGTACCAAAATTTGGTCGTTTGTGTCTTCTACCGTAATGAAAGGTTCTGTAATTTTCTTGAAGATCCGTCTGTAGGTTCATGAGTTATGTTCTGACAAACACAAGTCAAACACACTAACGGTTGGATCGATGATCTCCCAAATTTGTGCATCTTTCAGCATTTCTAACAATTCCTACAAATTTCATGAAGATCCGTTCATAGCTTTATGAGTTATACTTCTGACAAAAATTTTCCCAACATTACGAAAACGTACAAATTAACGAACCGATCGTCACAAAAATTCGATCATTTATCTCCATCAATGTTTTAACAATTTCTGTAAATTTTATAAAGATCCTTTTAAATCTTTTAGAGTTATTTTTGCTAACAAACATAAAATAAAGCACAGAGACACACAGAAAAACGGACAAACAGATCGTCACAAAAAAATTGGTTATATACTCTTCGAAATATACTTAACAACTGTTGTAAATTTCATTAAAATCTGTTAATAACTTTTTGAGTTATGGCAGTAAGAAAGAAGAGGCAGATAAAAATACGGATGAACGGATCTTCACCAAAAGTTAATCATCTGTTCCTCCTAACATACCTAACAATCTCTGTAAGTATCGTACACTATCCGCCCAAAACTTTGTCAGTTATCTTCGTGACAGACAAAGAGACAGACAAACACAGACAAGCTCGACAAAAACACAACCTTCTTGGCGGAGGTAAAATAGGAAAAAAAAAATAAACGGTTGACGGATCTTCAACAGAAGTTAATCATCTGTTTGTCCTATCATACTTAACATTCCCAGTAAATTTTATCAAGATCTGTGCGAAACTTTTTGAGTTATCTTAGTGACAAACATAACCTCCTAGGCTAAGGTAATGATGTCTTTTCCGCTTAAATGCCCGGGAGACCGCGCCTTCGGCAAACCTCTTTGCACGCCAAAGGTATGTAGAACAGAGACAGAATAATTGCATTTAAAATGGATTATACAAATTGCGAATGCTTGTATTTTATTTTTGTCATATCCAGAAGCAACCCTCAGCACCCTCTAGAGACTTACTTTGACAGATCATGTTCGTTATGCATAAATTATGAATTTACATCACCGTGAATATTCTAGGTTAAGTTTCAGGGCTCTATCCTAATTAGAAAGCATCTTACAATATATTGCATAAATAGGTTTACGACTCACTTAGAAAAAAAAAACGATCTGAATGGTGTAGTCTCCAGCCAAACCTGTTGGGCATAACTCTCCCTCCCTATGCCAACCGATGACCCATTTAGTCTGTCGTATCCTATTCAAATATTGCGCTGTACGCAGATGTGCGTAGATTCAACTTTATCTAATGTAACCCTTGTTCGATAACAAGAGGTGATGGAAAGTACTAAAAATCATTGGCTCAAATACTCACGAGGTGTCAATAGCAGTCCGGAAAATCGAGTTCTTGGGGTGCACCATGACGTCGAGGTCGCTCTTGAGCACCTGGCGAGACACGTGGAACCGGCACGTGAGGCCACGGGTCTCGTAGTACGCGGCGCGGCCCACACCCGACGAGTACACGTCTGTGTGCAGTATGCATCGCAGTATATCATTATTGGCTATAACGAGTTCATCAGTAGTAGCTACTCAACAATGATCAGTATACAATATGTCGTTTTTTTTCTTTTTAGCTTATTCGTAATATGTTTTTTTTTTTTAAACTGTATAGTTTTGTCAGCACTCGAATTGCCCGCTTCAGCAATCCAACAAACATATGACGACGCAAAAACTGTGAAACTTGAAACAATTATATATGTAGAGTAGATTTTTACAGCTGGCCCACCTGGTGTTATTAGCCGAGAAGCTATGGAACAGTTCACAGAATACATTAATAAATCAAGTTGCATTGTACCTGAATTGTATTGATTACCGTCAACTTCAAAGTATTCTCCTTGGGAGAGAATACACCTTGCGGATTTTCCATGTTCTGAAGGCTCCCTGGATATTTTGTTCATGAGATTGTTGAGTCATGGGCGGCAACCCATGCAATGCAGAACAATAGGAAGATAAACAACAAACGCTAAACGCAATCGACTACCACAATCCTTTTGGAGCGCGGACTACAAACAATCTGTATCACGCCTCCGTAAGTCCTGCAGCAGTATTTAAAACATGAAATGTACCATGTTAAGATAGACGGGTGTCCCATGCATGGAATAACAGCAGACATGGGAGCAACACGTTGGGAAATAATCCGTTTACACGAGAAGAATTCTGGTCAGTGGACGTCCGGAAAGGGAGGGAGTAAAGGAAATGGCCGCGGAATGGGGCGTTTATCGAGGCACTGGACTTGCGGTAGATAAAATTAAAAGGCACGGAATATGTGTTACAGATGGGGCACAGAATATGAGTTATATCGAGTCATGGAATTTACGTTACGTCGACGCACGAATTTAGAGATATCATATCAAGGCCCAGATTTAAGGGTATCATATCGAGGCACGGGCTTAGGCGCATATCGAGGTAGCAATTTAGGGGTATCATCGCGGCAAGAATTTAGGGGCTCCATCGAGGCAGGGATTTAGAGGTTTCATCAAGGCAAGCATTTAGGGGATTTATCGAGGCAAGGACTTAGGGGCTACATCGAGGCAGGGATTTACAGGTATCATAGGAGCAAGGATTTAGTAGTTACATCCAGGCAGGGATTCAGGGGTTTCACTGATGCCCGGTCTGTTTTATTAATTAAAAGGTGAACGAATTTCAATACATCATTGGTGATACACGAACAAGCACAGGCAAATACCTATGAGGCCATATGATCCCTCATGGATGAGCTCAAAGAAGTCCCAAGTGTTCAGGACGTCGTCAGCGAAGAAATTCAAGTTTTCTGCGATGGGAGCAAACCTCGGGAAAGTCTGCGGTAAAAATCCACATGGTTACAGTTACAGCCTTGTAAACCTTACTGTATTTTCTTGTATGATGACGAATATTATCTAAACTGTTAGCGTTTGGATATGTTAACTCATTTGCATTAACTTACATTTTACATATAAATATGTATTAGAATTATGGCCACGCTCTTTCCTGCCGCTTTCATAATAAGTGGATTTGTTTCACGCTCTTGTATACCAATAGATCGAAGTGTATGTACTCAAATAATGGCATAAACATCATCACTTTATTATTATTATTATATAGAGTAGTTTAAGTCTCCGTCTCCACAGCAACGGCGATCTAACAGAGGAAGAAGCAAGGGACACATAGTGTGACTATAGATATGTGGAACCCATGCACGTCCCACAAGGGTGTGTCCTAGTTGCGCGTACCCTTGTCGTTCAGCCCTTTCTTCTCATTCTTGTCTAACTTCTTTCTAGTCATCCTCATTTTCTACTCTTCCTTCGTAAGTGGAACATCATCACAGGATGCCGTGACTAGACAACATCAATCGCAACATCGCCTTTCCTTACTAACCTTTAATACGCATTGTTACAAAGCCTTATTCTGTTCGCTTTACTATTTTCCTTAGCTTGGAAAATTGAAATAAACTGCTCTCGGTACAGTGGTGCCTAGGCCTGAGGCAAGTTATTTTTTTACAACTTTATTGAGGCTCCGGTTTTAGCAGCGTAGCTATAGTATGCTCCGCCATAAGCAATAGAAAACACAACTTCAGTAATAACCTAACTTTTCAACGTGAACCCACTTTTTTTAGGTTGAGAATACTGCGTTGCTTGCACCATCGCACACAGAGTCCCAAAGGTGGTTACCGCTTAGCGGCTGTGCTACCAACACGATTTTCGAGCTATCGTTGATACTACAAGTACTGCACACGTACACACGTAATCTTGGGCTTGTGACTGCAACACGCCACAGTTATTCAATCCGAAGCTAATTGCAAATTATATAAACTCGTACTATAATAGGTTTGATAATAGAATGCATACTGTATAACTAACCTCACTCTCGAGGAGAAAAGCATTATTTTTCCATTATGTAAATTGATCGCCGGAATGTTGACAAGCAGCATTGAACTCATAACAGCTGTAGCTCATTGTACAGTAAACATTGAACATATCGTATGCGTGCGCTAAAGAAATTTCATGTAGGTCATTACCGACGTCTTTTTAAAAGTTGAGCTCGTTATGTAGCAGATGAATGAGAAAATACCTATTATTATTATTATTATTAAATCACACCAGACTGGCGACGCAGGAACGGAGAAACTCCATGAGGTTAACAAACCCCCACGCAACCAGCCCAGCGGGTGGAGAAAAAAAAAGAATAGAAAAAAA
>LQNS02278096.1:29122092-29132094 GCA_001587735.2 Parhyale hawaiensis | reverse complement strand
ACTTTCGACAAAACAGGTGTGATCGAGATGGGTCTATAATCAGAGGTACGGGATGAAACCGAGCCCTTCGGAACCGGCGTCACATGGGCAACACGCCAGCACTCCGGAAAAGAGCCCAGTTGAGTTGAGTTGCACTATGCATTCCACACTATGCATTCACACGGACAACCTAATGCGAGGATGCGAGACTCGGACGTGATGATTGTATGCTCCCGTATCTATGCTACCAATCATAAATATGTATCTAAACGGTATGCGAGCTGTTCTTCCAAGCAACCAGTTGGGTGTGCGAATGCATATGTGGTCCCGGCATTAGGCTCACAAAAACTATAATGATATTCATCCACCAGTCGTGCTGAGGACTTGAGAAACGCATAAGGAATATACGCACGAGGGGTGATTGAGCTCAGTCTGCAGACAATGACGCAGTTGCAGGCGTGTTTCCGTCTTTATTACAACTGGAGCATTCCTGAGAGCACATACCTCCGCCAAACCAGGCATTGTAAACAAAAAATTCATGGTCCTGAAACCCGGATTTCCTTTTTATCGACATCAACATGTGGTCCTTTGTGCCTCATGACATTACTACCAGTTTCTACAAGTTTCTTGATGCTCAGTCAATAAATTTTTGAGCTATGTTCTGATAAACCAAGATAAACATTAGTCACACACACAACAGATGAATCGATCATCACCAAATTCGGTCATTTATGCTTTTTCAACATTCAAACCATTCCTGTAAATTTTATGAGCATCCACAATAAATTTTTGTTTGATGTTACTGACAAGCATAAATACACAAAAAAAAACAGATCATCACAAAAATTTGGTCGTTTACTCCTAGTAACATCTCCTGCAACTTCTGTAGAGTTCATGAAAATTCAACCATAACTTTTTGAATAATGGCACCAATATAAAGAGGTAGACAAACATATATACAAACGGTTAATCGGATCTTCACCAAAGTTAATCCTCTGTTCCTTCTAGCATATCTAACAATCCCTATAGATTTCGTAAAGATCCCTCCATAACGTTTTGAGTTATCTTTGCGACAGACATCGGTATAATGATGGCATGCACTATGTACAACGATGCATAGAATACAATAATTAATGCCAGTGATCCATATTCTTCGTTTATAACCATTTATTGGATTGGTGAAAAACGCTTATTCAAGAATAGAATAGTTGAGGCAAGTAACATAAGTGGTAATTTTCACGGTACAGGATTAATTTAGTCCTTCATTCTTAGTTGAGGCCGTCAACGGCAACTTTGGCCAATCTCTGGAATCTTCGTTCACTCCTCGTACAGACAGCTATTAGCACCAGGACTCCAATAGCAGAAATAAAGAGACAGCAGAGATGGCTCACATACAATTCACAACGATGCACTTTTCGCATCTATATCATCTTTGGGGCAATATGGCTGCCGCCAGCTCCGGTGGGCCTGTTACAGTGTGTTTGTTTCGTATTGTTTTTGCTGCAATATGAACTTTCCCCAGAAAAAAATATGTCTGTGTGTCATTTCTCATCATTTCCTATCCAACAAAGTATGTCAAGCCATTATATTCAGAATTTCGTTAAAACGAATCTTTACCATCATTTGGCCAAGTTTCTAAAGAAACACAGTGAAAACTACCGATAGCTTGCACAAATCACTTCAAAATGCAAACGACCTTTCAACACGTGTTGCGTGGCGTGGCGTGGTGTGCCGTGGCGCTTGTGCGAGCGGGGCCTTATTTAGACTGCACTATGACATGCTAGGCACGTTTGGTCACTAGGTACATATGGCAGTATCGGTAGAAGTGTTCATCAAGTGACACATCAATAGCTTTACCAGTTTTTGAAGCATCATTAAAGATGGAAGCAAGTATATTGTATCACCAAGGTAAACCTACTGTAGATGGTCCTCTAGCGAGCAATCGACTTGAAGTGAAGAAGCCACGTGAGAAATATATCAGTGAAATACTATGAACATTGTTCATTTCATTTTTTGATGATACTGATTTTTGTCCAAGATGGCAACACCTCTTCCCTTGTCGGGTCTGCACACCAGCATAGCAACATAGTCAACACACTAACTCAACCAACCAGTACCGATCTCAGATCAAAAATTCGTTTTCATTTCTCGACCAAATCAGTTTAGTTCATTTTGTACAGTCGAACACCAAGAAATTCATAGATAGAAAGCTGAACGCATTGGGAGCATCTTCAAGCCTAACCTCCTGTGATCCAGACAACGCAATTTTTAACTATTCACAAGTAAAACTTCAACCGCGCCTCAAATTTCTACTGTCATTCGGCCTGGAATTCTGCTTACCCATATTCAAACCGGACTATTACAAACATTTCATAGGTTTTGAGGGCCTAGCTAACAGATTGAAATCGCAAGCACTGCGTCCCAACTTTTAATTTGCAGATATGAAAAACAAAATAAAAGAAACTTGTAATAGCATTTACAACTCGTATAGTAAACATAAAGTATTTTCTCCAATCTTTTCTAGGGCTGACCTATCACTATTATCTAACTTCCATCCATAAAGAAAACTCCATTGTGGTGTGCAGACCCGACAAGGGAAGAGGTGTTGCCATCTTGTTCATTTCATAGATATGAAGATTGAACGATGTTTGTGTACCAACACTATTGTCACCAAGTAGCTAATCCGTAGTAGAAATTACACACACAATTTCTCACCATAATAAACCTGCTGTAGATGGTGTTCTTGCGAGCAATGGGCGTGACCTCATCAAGGCGCTTCATGAGCTCCTCAGCAGAGTCAATAGGCGTTGATCTGCATCGGAAATATAGCATTATGAAAAAAGTTAATTAAAGCAAGCAGGTAAATTGTACGAAACTTCGCTTGAATTGTCAGTATGGTCTTGTTTTAAGTTAAAATTTGTTTTTACGTCAAAAAGAAATTTAATAAATGACAAACAATGAGAAGTTGAGTTGTAATACCTGCAGTATTTTTCTCATATACATACTGTTCAGTAGTGCACGAATAAACACACTGCCATATTTTAGCGTCTATGTTATTCCTATACCACCTGATTTCAATCAATAAGCAAAGTACTCATTGATAACCATCAAGAAAGTGAATTGACAAACACAGTAAACGTCTTCCGTCGACTACCTATGCCATGGTACATGGAAGTAAAAAAAGACAACAATATAAGCCAAATAAACACGAACATCCACCTCAGTTTCCAATCGTTTTGTCATCTTGTAGACTCGTGGTTGTGTGTCTACCAAATATGTACTGAAATGCTTCATGCGTAATTACAGTTATTACCTCCGCCAAAGAGGTTATGTATTCGTCGGGTTTGTCACAAAGATAATTAAAAGAGTTATCGACGGATTTTGACGAAAATTACAGTGATGGTTAGGTATATTAGGAGGAATACACGATTAACTTTTGGCGAAGATCCGTCCATCCGTTTGTTTGTTTGTGTGTCCCTCATTTTTGTCAATGCCATAACTCAAAAAGTTATGGGCGGGTTTTATGAAATTCATATGAGTTCTTAGGTTATTACAAAGAGTGATCGACCAAATTTTTGTGATGATCTGTTTGTTCGTTCGTTTATTTGTCACTAATTTTTATTTTACGCTTGTTAGCACAATTATAAAACTACAAGGAATGGATCCTGATGAAATTTATGACGGTTGTTAGCAATGTTAAGATACATATATGATTAACTTTTATTGCAGATCGGTTTGTTCGTTTGCATGTTTGACTCATAGTTGTCATAAGGTTTGTTAGCAGCATAACTCAAAAAGTTATGAAGGGATCTTCAAAAAAATTGTACCAGCTGTTTTTACTATCAAAAGGTACAAATGATCAGATTTTGGAGTTACAAAGAAAATCATGGTTTCAGAGCTAATTTGAATTTTTCTGCTACCGTTGCCTCGCTTGGCGGAGGCATACGCTCTCAGAGTTCTCTAGTTGGCTTTGCGATCGTTGATAGTAGTGTTTCGAATATCGTTTCAAATCTGCAGAACCTTGAAACTATAAAAACTTTTCAGTTTCGGTTATTGAAACGGATGAAGCCCTTAGACAACCCGACCACTTCGGGAAAAGTACGCATACCTTCTAGGCACCGTAAGGAAGGCGATGATGTTGCCCTGGTAGAAGGCGTAGAGCGAGATCACCACGTACAGTACGAATGTAGCCAAGATCCGGGAAGACAGTCTTGTGGGCAGACGCGACACTGAACAACCTGAAATTGTGATCAGTGTCGTTACTATAATTAAAATTCTCCTAGATTGGGATACAGAAGCGATGGGTGTCGGTTGTAGGTGTGCGCTTGTCGGGGCTGGACCTATAGCGCGGTGGTATCTGCAGCACGAACATCTTGCATGTAAATTTAACAGTTGGTGGAAGCGGTTCAGAGAACCTACAGTTGGAGCAAGCATTGCTGTCCAAAAGTTTATTTTTGATGCGGTTCTTACCAGTTTCTACAGGATGCAGATACTTCGATAAAATTTTCAACATGATGATGTTAATTATTGTACGAGTATTTGAGTACAATGATAGAAATCCCTCTCCCAATTTGAACTTTGATGTTATTGACACAATTTTAAACGAAAAATATTTTGAAATATATTTTTCAGACAGCGCTATGTTAAATGCATTGGGATAGGACCGAACAGCGAAGAGGCTTCTGCTGGAAACCATTTTTAGGTTCCTCGAAAAATATTGGCAGCTCAAGTGTTGTCTTCGAAAACATAATCTCAGCACTGTATTCTCATTATGCTGTATTTTGATCTATTTCGACATTCTTCATAATTGACGTGTGCACTTAAATAATTTTCTACTTATTTCAGATGGAAACCACTCTTGAAGCATAGACGCAATTATTTCTAGACATTAAGGAATATCCGTTCTCACTTTTTCTTGCATGAGTTCAATTTTGATGGCAGCGCCTCCTAAACTCCTTGCAATAAAACGGAGCCTGGGGGAGAGAAGCACAGTTCATATACAGAAAATAGTTGTGCCAAACCTGGGTGTATGCACTGCCTTCCTAAATTTCAAGGTTTTGACGTCAAAATTACGTCACGCCACTGTGGAAATGCCAAAGATTCCTCGCTGCAACAGTGGCGTGACGCAATTGTGACGTCACAAACCTGAAAATTTAGGGGTGTAGCGCCTACACTCAAATTTGACACAACTATCTTCTGTAAATGAACTGTGGAGAGAATCTTCCGGGAGGGATCGTGCAGTACGAAGGTACTTTCACGAATTCCGAAGTGAAGACGAGGGCTTTGAACTGAAAAATGTGAAGGACGGTCTTGCGAATGAACATTGAAGCAACTGTCCAACAAAACTTAAGCCAAAAAGGTCAGAGAAATATCGCTGTCGTTTGGTGTCGCTACATTAACAATCTCGGGCCATTTGTGAAGTATTGGTTACATGAAAAAACTCGATAAAATGGGTACCATGTGCGTTCAATGAAAATAAGAAATTTAGCGATATGAAATATGCTCTCTAGCTATGATGCGGATTTGCAATAATTAATATCTTGACTGAATAGTCTCCCGAGACGAAAAGTGGCTCTTTATGACAACCATGAACATTCAGGCCAATGGTTGATCGTTATGAGCCTCCTAAGCATTTCCCACAGCTAAAACTTCATCTTCATCTTGCCTGGTCGTTGATAACTGGTACTGTTCAAAGCTTTTCGGAAGCCAATCAGAGCATTACAGAAGAAGTTTTCTGCAATCAGCTCACTGAAATACATGCATCATTGCTTGAAAAAAAAAGGGACCTGCAGTGGTGAAAAGGCGTAGCCCAATTCTACTCTATGATGATAATGCTAGGCCCATATATATGTTGCCAGAAGAACGTTCGGAAGCTCACCGACTTGGGATGCAAGATTTTACCACATCCTCCATGTCTTTCCAATCTATGATTCATTAAATGCTACTTCATTTTATAAGTATACCAACAGATTTCTACGTGATAAGCTTCCAGGTCACAGACAAGCGATGGAACCAGGTTTCGTTTTTTTCTTCTCTAGCATCAATGCCAACAAGTTTTAATTAACGGCAAAAAAAATTAATAATCTATATTTTTATCAATGGAAGAGATGTATGTATGTTCATGGCTCATGCTTCAAATAGGTTGAACGTTTTTATTGTTAATTTTTCGAATAAAAAATAAAGCTATTAGGCTATATTTTTACTAACCTAATATTCAAGAATCTTGATAATCCTAGCCAGTTGATTTTAGACGACCTCAGAAGTTTTTGTTGCATCATCAAAGGGAGGCAAATGTCATGAAAATTTAATACCACCTATGTAATATCTAATGAGAAACAAGTACGCGGGACAGGGAGATGTCCCAGAATCACCACTGATAAGAAAATGCAACGAGGTATACTGTATGTGTGGCAAGCATATTACCACTAGGCTCCGAAACACAGCAAGTCTGGTCGAAACTTACTTTGTACCAAGAAAAACTTTAGTGCCGTTTCCACGCTCCTCACAGGGACGAGTTGACACGTAGCACCGTCACTGTAAAATGAAACGAAACTGCTAGTACAAAATTCACCTAAGCCAGTAGCATCACAGTACTGTTGTTATTAGAGTAGTTGAAAATGGGCACGTCGCCTTATGTATAAAGCTATCTTGACCCATTACAGAGCACAGTCCGACAATCATAGAAATTTCTACTAGTCTAACATTAGATGAAATCATTAGTAAGAGCGTGAAAAATGGCAAGCAGAAAAGTACGGACAGAACAATAATTATCAGGAAATCTATTTACTGTTGGAGTAACCAATGGAGTCTGAGAAGTTATGTTATGTTTATCAACCAACAGAGCTCGCTGAGATTTCGAGAAAGGAAACAATACGGGTATTTTAGGTGCCAACGATTGGTGCAGAAAAGAGATGCTCACTAGACTTGACTTATCTGGAACTTCAAATAGGAACGTTCCTAACACATCTTTGCAACGTATCATAGTTGTTTGCAGCTGCTCGATTACGTTTGAGACGTCTGCCTGCAGTCTCGATTTTACGAAGTGGAATTGAGTTTAGCCATCTCCAGAGTGAGAAATAATTGAGTTTAGCCATCTCCAGAGTGAGAAATTTGGATTTTAACGATTAAAACTGGGCTTTAAGATGTCGAAAAAAGTGTGTCTGCCTCAAATCCGGTTCGCCCAAGCCTTGTGGACTTAACTTAGCCCACTACTGACCAGCGGTTCTTATGAGAAGCATTTCAAAAATATATGTTAATGCCGATGGTAGAGGGTTAGTCAACTTTGATATCGCAATAAGTGTCACCTGTAAAGTCTAGAAAAAGGCGAACCCATCGATGTAGGAGTGGAGCCCGCTGAGGAAAGGTTGCAGTATATAAAAAAAAAATCGGCCACCTAGACACAGTAGACAGGCAGCAGACCGCCAATCACTAAAATCTTAATTAACGTAGCTTTATTCACACTGTTTGTAGCAGAGCATGGATCACCTAAATTTAAACATTACCGATAGCTGCAATGATTATTGTCACTACTTTTTCCTTATGTTTGCCAGTAACCCTTTATTTTCCCGATGGAACATCGGTCTTATAGAAATAAAGAAGCTAGAAGTAGCTGACTGCTTCTTCTATTTTTCAGATGCAAAAGGGTCTCAATAATAAATCCTCAGGGCTCTGTAGTCTGTGAAATAATAATGTTCACAGCATCCAAGTGAGATAAATGAAAAATTACTTTTTCTAGTCTTTTTTATATCTGGCAGCGTCCACAAGCGCCCAGAAGAAGCTACGCTTCTTCAGGACTGTTAAATCCACGCCCAAGTCGTCAGATAGGGTAACTTCGATGCCGATTGTTAGCTGAAAATTCCTCGGCTAGCGATATTTTTCGGAGGATGTTATGGCAGCGTAGCAACGCTCCTATAGTCTCAGGTGTGGAGGCTGGAAACTGCAACATGACGTGCCACGTAGTACCCTATGTTGCGGCTCAGTAACGGAGACTGCTCCAGCAGCGCTATTGCTGACAGTACCATGCAGGGCTCATCAGAGTCCTTAGGGATGCGCTCAACCAGCAGCTTAGCACAAGCTCTATGACGAAATTCTTCCAGTCGCAGCTACAACTGAGCATAAAACTAGCACCCTTAGCAATCGCTGAGCAGACTCTGAGCGAAGGAGCAGTGATTGGTAGCCATAATAATAAGTTGAGCACTCTGAGAGCGCATACCTCCGCCAAGCGAGGTAACGGTAGCAAAAAATTCAAATTGACTCTGAAACCCTAATTTTCAATGCATAAACCCAAAACTCTAATCATTTGTGTCTTTTGAAAGCAATAAACAGCTTGTGCAATTTTCTTGAAGATCCGTTCATAAATTTTCGAGTTATTCTGCTAACAAACGTAATCACAAACAGGGGTCAAATATACAAACGAACAAACCGATCTGCACCAAAATTCAATTGTGTCTTTCAACATTACTAACAATCCCTATAAATATCATAAAGACCCATTCATTATTTTTTGAGTTATTGTCCTAACAAGCATAAGATTTAAAACAGTGACAAACGAACAAGCGGATCATTCCCAAGATTTGTTCATTTACGCTTTGTTATATACCTAACAATTCATGTTTATTTCATAAAAATCCATCCTTAACTTTTTGAGTTATGGCATTGAGAAAAATGAGGCAGACAAAAAAAAAAAAAAACAAACAAACGGATGGACGGCTTTTCACCAAAAGTTAATCCCCTGTTCCTCCTAACATACCAAACAATCCCTGTAAATTTTGTCCAAATCGGTTCATACCTTTTTGAGTTATCTTGGTGACAGACAGGCACACAAACACGACGAAAATATAACCTCCTTGGCGGAGGTAATTATTATTATTTTTATTAAATCACACCAGACTGGCGGCGTGGGAACGGAGAAACTCCATGAGGTCGACAAACCCCACGCAACCAGTCCAGTGAGTTAAGAAAAAAAAAACAAGAAAAAAGATATGAAATCACCGAACAGCTGTGTACAGATCGTTTAAAGCTGCCAATACCAGCACCAGCAAAGACAGAGCCATCAAGAACATTCCAAGCATTCACACACAATGCAAAAACGAACAAGAATACTGGCCCGTATGGCATCGTAATGGTTCCAAGGCAAACTCATGACGAACACGAGTACGCCGAGTATACCTCACCCGAACAAATGACTCCAGAAAAATATAAGACAGTGGATGACTTGGGCAGTTATAAATTTTATACAAGAAGCAGACCTCACTAACTCTCCGACGATGCGCCAGATCACAAGGCACAACACAATCGAGCATGAACGCACAGTGACGAACCACTTTGTAAAGCAAACACAAATGATAATCGATAGCAGAACCCCAGACTACTGAGCAGCATTCCAGAAGAGGGAGGACGTAGTAATTAAAGCAGCGACGTGTCAATTCTACCGACCAAAAAACTATCCAAGCACTCCTCATCAGACCAGTTTCCTGCGATGCACGTTTGGCAACCGAACGAATGTGGGGCTCAAACGTCAACTTTAGATTAAACGTGACACCAAGATTACCAAGTCATCAACCACAGGAAGTGAAACACCATCAAATATGAGTGCAGGGAGAGGAGCTTCCACTGTACGTGACCTGTACACGAGCATTGTCTTAGTCTTGCCCGCATTTAGCGTCATCAATCACTTCCAAATCATGCTGAATGGATTCTGAAACCTCCAACCTATCGCTAGGCTTATCGCGAACAGCCAGCACAGTAGCATCATCAGCATAACCAACAAGTAAATTATTTCAACAAGATCAAACATGTCTGCTTTATATACAATGAATAACAAAGGGCCCAGAACACTGACATGTGGGACACCAGAAACCAAGTCCAAAAACCCCATTGTTCCCATTGCCTGATAACCCCTGCGCGTTATCAGGCCGCCCCCATTGTCCGGCCACCGGACGCCACTTTGTTTGTATGAGCTGGCTTTGGGTTCGGGGCTCTGGGTAGCCCCTGAGTTGGAGGAAATGCCACTCTGAAGGCGGA
>LQNS02278096.1:29086586-29118959 GCA_001587735.2 Parhyale hawaiensis | reverse complement strand
GGAATGGTCTTGATGGCTCTGTCTTTGCTGGTGCTGGTATTGGCAGCTTTAAACGATCTGTACACAGAGCTATTCTGTGATCTCGGATCTTCTTTTTTTCATTCTTTTGTTTTCGCCACCCGCTGGGCTGGTTGCGTTGGGGTTTGTTAACATCATGGAGTTTCTCTGTTCCTACGTCGCCAGCCTCGTGTGATTTAATAATAATAATAATAATAACTCACTCCTTTTTCCATCAACAAATGCACATTGACGTCTGTCAGAAAAAAATTACCGCGAAAACTGAACACAAATACCCATCAAGCTCAGCTTATGGAGCAGCACAAGGTGATTCACGCAATTAAAAGCAACACTGAAGTCAAGCTGTACCAACCTTGCCTCATGAACCCATCAAGAGCCAGCAGCAACCCGTGAGAAATATGAAGCAGAGCATCATAAGTTCCCAAGCCCTTAAGAAAACAATACTGTGTTGGGGAAGGACACCCTCCTACTTCTCAAGAAAGCGATCCAACCTCGACGTTATTACCTCTCATTAATTTTCGATAACATAGGTGTGATCAAGAAGGATCTATAGTCGTAGGTTCGTGATGAAATAGAGCCCTTCGGAACAGGCGTCACATATGTGCAACGCGCCAGCATTTCGGAAAAGAGCACAGCCATAACATCCGACGGAACACAGAAGTAAGCGATGCTGCGACCACACCAGCCACCCTCCGAAGAAATAGAGGATACATACCCGATGGCTCAGTGCACTCATACGGATCTAGGTCAAGAAGAAGGCGGTGCGCTTCAGAAGATCTGAAAGAAAAGCCGGAGAACCTCGGCTCTGGATCACACGCTAAAGGGATGCACACCCGGTCATGGCTCTACTTCCCATCAAAGTATCGCAAAAAAAGGTCCGCCTTGGCAGCGGGGTCAGCAACAAGATCACCACCAGCACTAACTAAAGGGGGGAGGGCAGAAGAGCTCACACCAAGCACAGCGCTCATCAAGGTGAACCATCACTTATGTGCGCTAACAGACGAAGCTCACAACTTCCTGGACCTCATATTATGCTTCCTTTCAGCTTCTTCATAAGTAGCACCAGCTAGACGCTGCAGTTCCTAGAAACGCTGAAAGTCAACAGCAGACTGGCCAGCAGGGCTACTACGGAGAATTTTATAATATACCACGGTTCACGTCTGAAAGATCCCAAGATTCGGAAAAAAAATCCCAAGATCCTAATTATTTGTTACTAATGTACTTAATTTTTTTAAAATGTTTGTTTCATTGTTCGTCTACGAGTATGAAAATGTAGCTATTCGAGTCGTTACTGTTTTCCTCTCTTCTCATTTCATATCTTCTGTTTACAGCAGTTTCCAAATGAATTATTGACAGTTTTGATGGATCTCAGGTTCTGCAAGTTCGAGCATTTGATGTTGCACATTATTTGATAAGCAACCTGTTTTTTCACTTTTTTCACAACTTTTACTTTGGGGGCATTCGGTATTTTTTTTCAGTTTTATCGCTGTTGAAGTGAGAACGAATTCTTATAACATATGTCAAAGAATGCGGTAAACGATAGTAAGAGTGCATACAAAAATTGACAAAAAATAAAATAAAATTACTTGTGACCAAACCACCCTTCAAGTCGATGTTTCTTAAGAAGCGCCAGTACTTTGACGCGTTTCTTATTTCAATTCCAAAGATGGCCGTTTCATGCAAAGCCCAAATATCGTAAGCATTAAAAAAACTAATGATACGCTCAGTAAATTTCGTAGTCCTCTGATATGTAAGTCTCTTGTTGCTATTTGCCTGTTTCCGTAGAATTTTGCTTGAGCTAGAACAGAGTTAAATAACACGGTTGAACGTTTAAAGTTATCTCTACAGTAGGACTATATCGAACAGATTTATTTGTTTGTCATGAGAGAAGATCGGTTAGCGTTCTTCAGCGTGAAGCGAAAGTGATTGCAGTAACTTGCATCTTTGGTTTGTTTGTCAAACTGTAAATTCTGAATCACTGTTAAAACTTTCACTTTACTTATTTTTTCTTTGACGGTGTTTCCCTTGTTGCTCGAGGGCTTCAGCTAGAAACACAATAATATCAACTTAAACAAGCTTGTATAGCCTCGCATACTCAAACTGATGATGTACAGTTACGCAAATCATCACTCAGAGATCAAATTAGCAACTGCAAAGTGCAGACCAGAAGACGGTCATTGACAGTGACGACAGAAGCCAGAGACCTGAGAGTACACAAGAATTGAACGAGTATGGAGCAAGTTTCATGCAAATTATATGAAGTGTACGTTTCTTATTGAAGTTAGAATTTGTTCAGGAAAGATTCCGAAAGATTCTTTTTTGGCAGAAATGGCCATGAGCGGAATTTATGGCTAGTTAATATATTTTACAAAAATCCCAAGATTTCATGGGTAAATCCCAAGATCCCAAGCTCAGAGTTGAAATCCCAGGCTCTTAGGAAAAATTCCAAGGAGTGGCAGCCCTGCCGGCTAGTACGCCAACGGGCATATGCCTCCCGCTTCAACTGGTGCGCCCTCCTACAGGCATCATCATACCAGGGCTCATTGCCTGTCCTGACTGTAATGAAGCGAGAAGGGACATAGGCACGCGCCATGTCAGAGAAAAGCAAATCGACAGTCATGATAGCTACGAAGGTGGCCAGCTGTCCACGCGCCCCAGACCCTGCCATCACTAGCACGGGCTTTGGCCGAAAAGAGAAAGAAGAGAAAGGAAATGAAAAGAGCATCAGGTGGTATTACCTGACGGAAGAGAGAGAGAGGAGCAGACTGCAGTAAACTGAGTACCCAGCTATGGCACCACCCTATTCATCTCCTCTCAAAATCACCTTCTCAGCAGGAACTGCAGCTAGCTGCAACATCCCCTACGGAGAAGGCACCCGGGACCCTTGAGTTTGTGAGGCCTTAATATATTGTGGCAGGCAAAGGGCCTGCCATAATATACCCCTGAGGGTATATTAATAATAATATTAATAATAAAAATATTCATTTTCTCGTATCTGTGCAGTTCATAACAAATCAAAGCGCAGCAACCTGAGGTATTCATTCTTCCATGTAACAGCCTTAAAGCTAATACATGGGACAAGATTTACTATTGACTTGGGGAATTAATCAAGTAGGTCGTGAAAACCAGTAAAAAACTTAAGAAGTATAGCACAATTTCGCCTGACATTTTTTGTTTAATACTTTGTTACTCTAAGATAAGAAGAAAATTTAAGACAGACGCATTCCACTTTGAAGTAGGGTGCGCGTCTTATGTGGGGTATCATTGCCTAGGTAACCCATTGAGTAGACACAAAACTGTCGCACATTCAGTAATCGCTCCCACCTCGCTACACTAGGCTGTAAGAACACACGCAGACGAAATTGTTTTAATTTACTGCCATGCTAGGGTCAAACTAGTGATGGGGCGGATATCCGCATCCACGGATGTCCAAAAAATGACATCCGACCCATCACTAGGTGAAACCATCTCACCTCGCAGTGCTGCTGCGGTGGCGACGACTGCTGTGGGAGGTGGGCAGGAACTCGACGACATGGAGGGCAACACCGCTCACCACCACACCCAACAGGATGCAGCCCCACACCTGGTGTTGTAAATTGGTGGAAGTGACACCTTACTCAATAGATATTACTCAAACTTAAGCTGCTCTTCGGCCTACAGTGCGGGGAAATAAATATTCGTACACCATGAAATTGTTTATTTAAAAAAAAATCTAGCAAACGAAAATTAAGTATATTGATACAGTATTTGTACTTAAGTGTTATCAATTGATATATGTCGACAAAACCAAACTAAAGTAAGTGAAACATCAGTTAACTGTGGAATTTCCCCGGGTCCGGCCAGAAAATAGAATTGGCGGAGATGAGGTAAGGATGTGCTGTGACGTAAGAGGTTATGAGCGATTCTGTAGCGCACAGTGTCAGGAACTGCATGCAATATTTCAGGTAAAACCAATGAATGAGTATTCTAATGAGTTGTTATATACACTGCAATGCACATTGCCTGTAACAATTTCATTACGAACCTGAGAACTGCTAAGAAATAACAAATGGTTAGTTAATACATCATACTGAGACTAGCCACTTCTGACACTCTCGTCTAGATTAAATTCTATTATTCTACCCCGATCGTCTAGCAGGCGTATTTCAAATAAAAAACAGCACTTGACGACATAATAGCCAAAGCTTTCCAAACACTGCTCGAACATAATGCGGACGACAACAAAATTGACACCTCAGTTGCAAAAAAAAAAAAAACAAGCCATACGAGTGTCGCCTACAGGAAATGAAACTCACCTCTCTGGAGCAAAGATGACTCGGGAGCCACCAATAGAAACGTCCCAGGATTTGAATGGCTTCAACGACATGACTACAATGGGACTCTTTGAGAGAGATGTTAATGATGGCCTGGGAAACAAAGGCCAAACACTATAGCTTAAAGCTCGAAAAAACTACTCTTAGCCAGCAGTTCATCCCATTGTTCATGGTGAATATGGAATAGACTTCCCTCCAAAGTTGTCGGTGAAAACACAATCAATACGCTTAAAAATTGTTTTGACAACATTGCAAGGGACACCCTCCATAGCTTCGTTCACCGCCTCCAGGAGTCACAAACTCCTAGTGGCTAAATCTTCATTGGCCACATTAATCCATTATCTTTCACACCCAACTACATTAACTTCTCTGAGCTCCGGGGATCTGCAGCAATAAATCGTGCTTGCAAGATCGTCTCCTTAGTTAAGTTTTTCTCTTCTTCATTTCCCTTCCTCAAATATCTGAATGACACTGACATAATGACAATAGGGCAGAAGCGTAAGTCCCGGCCACTCTGCATAAATAGTCCCGTTGGTCCGTCTACTTCCTGCTATCTAATCTAAACTAACTGAAACCAGTACTGCGGCCGACGCCGCATTGCACATAACGCCAATAAAGTTGGCTGGAAGCTGCCAGCACCGACGAAATTTGTAAGTGGGCAGCCACCCGACACTTAAATTTTGCGTTGTTACATCCGCGCTTTGAGAGATCGATCCGCTCTTTGATATTTAATCACGGCTTGGTATGATGAACTGTTCATAGTAAATCTGGGTCCCATGTCAAATCTTTGTAGGAACATAAAACAAGAATTGAAAAGCAGAATCGTCAAGTAAATTGTTTCCAAACAATCCTCCAGTTTTTGGATTCTCTATAATGGGTACAAATATTTATCAACTGGTAAGTTTTATTGTACGTTTTTCACAGCAGTTTGAAATTTATTGAGTGATATAGTACGGTAACTACAACGTTCTCTCGAGTTTGCAGGCTTGTGCGGTAATAACTGCTTCATAAATAAAATTTTGAATTTGTCCTTCACTTTGAGCTATAACTGTATGTAGGTACTTAGCTGCACACGACCACCAAATTTGCACTTACGGGTCCCATAATTACGGCACTTACGTGTCCCATAATTACTGCAGTTACGTGTCCCAAAATAACCGCACTTACGTGTGCCATAATTACCGCACTTGCATGTCCTATAATTACTACAGCACTTGCGTGTTCCATAATTACTACCGCACCCGTGTGCCCCTTAATTACAACTGCACCCGTGTGCCCCTCAATTACTACTGCACACGTTTGCCCCTCAATCACTACTGCACCCGTGTGCCCCTTAATTACTACCTCACCCGTGTGCCCCTTAATTACTACCGCACCCGTGTACCCCTTAATTACTACCACACCCGTGTGCCCCTTAATTACTACCGCACCCGTGTACCCTTTAATTACTACCTCACCCGTGTGCCCCTTAATTACNCCCTTAATTACTACCGCACCCGTGTGCCCCTTAATTACTACCGCACCCGTGTGCCCCTTAATTACTACCGCACCCGTGTGCCCCTTAATTACTACCGCACCCGTGTACCCTTTAATTACTACCTCACCCGTGTGCCCCTTAATTACTACCGCACCCGTGAACCCCTTAATTACTACCGCACCCGTGTGACCCTGAATTACTACCACACCCATGTGCCCCTTAATTTCTACAGCACCCGTGTACCCCTTAATTACTACCTCACCCGTGTGCCCCTTAATTACTACCGCACCCGTGAACCCCTTAATTACTACCGCACCCGTGTGCCCCTTAATTACTACCGCACCCGTGAACCCCTTAATTACTACCGCACCCGTGTGCCCCTTAATTACTACCGCACCCGTGTGCCCCTCAATTACTACCACACTCGTGTGCCCCATAATTACTACCACACTCGTGTGCCCCTTAATTACTACCACACTCGTGTGCCCCTTAATTACTACCACACTCGTGTGCCCCTTAATTACTACCTCACCCGTGTGCCCCTTAATTACTACCACACTCGTGTGCCCCTTAATTACTACCGCACCCGTGAACCCCTTAATTACTACCGCACCCGTGAATTCCTTAATTACTACCACACTCGTGTGCCCCTTAATTACTACCACACTCGTGTGCCCCTTAATTACTACCACACTCGTGTGCCCCTTAATTACTACCACACCCGTGTGCCCCTTAATTACTACCACACTCGTGTGCCCCTTAATTACTACCACACTCGTGTGCCCCTTAATTACTACCACACTCGTGTGCCCCTTAATTACTACCACACTCGTGTGCCCCTTAATTACTGCCGCACTTGAGTGCCCCAGACTACTTTTGCCAATAGTTTAGAACAGTTACGATTAGCAAACTAATTAAGCAAACTCCCTGAGTTTCCTAAATTAGGTTTCCACATCAATATAAATGTCCCTAGAAACGGAACTGTATTATGTTTAGTTAGGTCTTGCGAATTCCACCTCCAGTCATGCTCCCATTTCTCTTCCTCCTTTCTAAGGACTTATCGATGTACAAGAAATCCCTCTAAGGAAGCCTTGTCCCTCCCACTATATTTACAACTTTGTCTTTTCAGTTACTTTATAGATTCATACCAAGGATCGCATCTGCGTATTCGTAAGTTTATACTTATAGACCTAATATTCTCGCCTTTTACAGCTCGCTGTCTTCAAGTGATGAAATAGCAACCACTTGCTCCAACGTCGATGGGCTCGGTAGTCATGAACACCGATCCCTTCCGTAAAGTTTCAAATTAATGTATAACTTTAAAATAGAGCTATAAGTAACTTAATTACTGCTTGTTAATAATTCCTAGACCCAATACAATATTTCTTAGTTAATATTTTCTTCGTGGTACATAAAAAAAGTATTATTTTGACTCAACGCCTGTTTCTTTTTTTTTTTTTTTTTTTGATGTACAGAAAACCAAATTCATTACCGTCATTTGTGATAGCCAGCTAATTCCAGTTTTTTTGCATTGTTCTTATCTAGATCACTTCACCAGACTCCCTGCAAAAAAATTATGAACATTGCTCAAGTCCTTCTGCTTCTTTTTTGATAGTAGGTACTGATTCAACGCCATCCTTTTTGATGGCCAGCTCCATTTACTTCTTTTTTGATAGTAGGTACTGATGCAACGCCATCCTTTTTGATGGCCAGCTAACTCAACATTTTTACTATTTTTTCACATCTAAGTCACTCCATATGAATTCACGAGAAAAATTATTAATAAGACTCAACTCCTTCTGACTCGTTTTTGGTAGCCAGACTACAAAATTCAACGCCGTCATTTCTGACCACCAGCTAATTATTCTAACTTTTTGGTATTGGTCACATCTAGGTCAACCCACCAGATCCCCTGCAAAAAATTATGAACATTGCTCAAAACTGTAATGGTGAACGAAAACATTATCACCTCTCTCACTTCGTTCGCTTGTGACAAATGCAGGAGCACTCAGAGAGCGCACTTGTCCACTAAGTAAGGCAATGTTAACGACGAATTCAAATTGGTGCTGAAATAAGTATTTCCTCTTAATCATCGCCAAAATTGGGTCATTTGTGTCTTCTAATATTTTTGTAACATGTGCTACGAATTTCATGAATGTTCCTGATAAATACAAAACGAACAGCTACAAACAAACGGACAAGCAGATCAACACAAAAATATGGTAATTAGCTCTTAGGTACAACTCCAATAATTATTAAAGATTTCTTAAAGATCCATCTTAACCTTTTGAGTAAAGCTACAAACAAACAAACAACCGTTCAACAAACGGTTGAACGGATCTTTACCAAAAGTAAATGATCATTTCCTCCTAATATACAGCTGTTCAGGAGCGCATATATAGGCACATAGCAATACAACACGCATATTGTTCTTAAAATCATGTGCAGGAAGTTGGAATGAACGTCAATTACATACAGTTATGTGTATTTCCACCTATTCTTTCCAATGCAACAAGCAAAATATTGAAAATCACTCTAATAAGAGAGTATTGAGCAAAAGTGTGAATTTGGTACTTTCAAATTATTGACACGGTTTATTATATTTCGCTTTTCAAGTTGTGTATTCTGGGTAATTCTGCTTTGAAGTTTTCCAACATATATTTATTGTTAAAACTTTGTATTTTAATGATGTTTTCATTGTAATTTTGGTATTGTCCCATTTCAGCTTTATAAATGCTACAGTGTATTTTCATAGGAATAAGATATTATCGTGACGGCAAAGGTTAGAGAACACAGTGAGACCTCATGAAACTTATTGTAGCTAGTCATGTTGAAGGGGAAGGCTATGATAAGATTTCCAAGAAAGGCATAAACATTCCAGAAGCAGTTGTTCGAGCTATTATAAAATGTATGCCCAGTAAATTCAGGTCAAAAATAAAATAGGACGTGGAAGAAAAAGGGTTTTGTCCTAGAGAGCAGAGCGAAAGATTGCTGGATATTCCAACCAAAATCGAAGGAGCCACTGCAAAGGACGTTGTAGATGCTCAGTGTTACCCTGGAGCTGATGTATCTGGACCCGCAGTTGGAAGAGTTTTGAAGAGAGCTGGAGTGAAGGCTTGTCGTTCGAGAAAGACCCCATTACTCAAGCCTGTACATCTTCAAGCAAGGATGGCGTTAGCAAAACGTCACATTGACAAAAGTATTGTTTTCTGGAAGCAAGTTTTATGGTAGGACGAAACAAAAATTGAGCTCTTTGGGCATAATAGTGTTTCACATGTTTACAGGAAATCTGGTGAAGCCTTTTTGCCAAGGAACACCGTGCAAACAGTAAAGCATGGTTTGATGTTTTAGAGATGTTTTGCTGCTACAGGACCTGGACGCTTTGTGAAAGTCAACGATGTTATGAAATAGAAGGTAATGTATAAATTTTGAATAATAACTTAAAAAAACAGTAAAAGAACTGCCACTTGGTCGACGTTTGTGTTTTTTTGCAGAACAACGACCCGAAGCATTCTGCTAATTTGACTAGAAAGTGGCTCGAGAACAATGCTATTAATGTTTATGGAGGGGCTTTCCAAGAGACCACACCTAAATCCAATAGAGAATCCGGGAAGATTAATGAATTTGAGAGTAACCAGTCGGAAATTATGGTTGTGATTATAGTAGATTATAGTAGTGTATGAAAGATTAAAGTAGATTATGGATGATCAAACAATATGGTAGATATGTCGACCATAACATAACGTTGATTTTAGTATATTTAGGTCGACATTGGTGGGGGCACTATTGGTTGTTTAAGGTTTGTCAAGAAACGAAGATCTATGGTAGTACATGGATGTTTGATGACTATATATGGTAGATGGTTGTAAAAGGATGTTTAAAAACTATACATGGTAGAACATATGCTAGAGCATAACTATGGTAGCCTATCAACGGATTTCCGTACGTACGATCATGAGCGGAATTCCTCCCATTATATGAGGCAGAATATGTATGGATTGCCATGGATTTAATAATATGGCTAGAATTCCCTACATTATCGACTAAAATAATATTGTATGACTATAAGTTTGAATGCGAAACATCTAAAAATTCATATCATAGTGCAAAAATTGTGCATATTTTCAGTATTTTCTTTCCTGTCGATGAAATGTAAAAATTGCAGGGTATATATGGACCCTAACGGCCTTGACATTATTTTTGTTTATTGTTTCCCGATTTTTTTTACGCTTAGCCACTTTAGCGTAGTTACCCATAATCTTTATTTTTATTTGTTGTATTTCTTGCTATATAGTATTGCAATCCTTGAACAAATATTGCCATCTTTTTTTTGTGTTCATTCCGTTCATATCGGTAAAGCTTCATCAAGAAATTATTCCCATTAGCTTTATGTGGAAGTTGTCAAGTTTTATGAAATATTTAATATTTCGTACCCTGACCACGGGTACGCGCGAAAATTATCAATCGAGTTTTGACTTCCTCTAAACTGGGTAGAGTAGCTCTATACCGACTTAGAGTTAAAGAAGTTACATATAAACGCGCGTTAACTGCACCGACTGGTTCAAGCTCCTGCTCTAGCATTATTATGAAATTTAGAGCCTTAGACCATTCTGAGCTGCAGGCCTAACACGCACGTAATGAATAAACTATTATTATAAGCAACTAATCATCAGTAAACAAAGCAGGCATCGACTGCATAATATGTCAACAATTAAAAAAAGTTTATCTTGGTAGAATATAGTAGTACCATACGCTGAACACAGTCGATTTTGGTTGTGAATGTTTTTTTACGATCCACTATGGTAGATCATGGTCTTGCAGCTAAAACCTTAATAGCTGTAATTGGGTATTTACGGCTGGGAATTATGGTTGACAATATGGTCGAAAAATGTGATATATCTCTACCATACTGCACCCCATAAATGGTTGAATATAGAGGATATTTCGATAATAAACAACCAAAGTCTCGACCATAATCATAGTTGTTCTACTATAATCACAACCATAATTTCCGACTGGGTAATAGAGAAAAAAAAAACATAGAACCTCACTCAAATAGAGGAAACTTTTATGATAAAGTGGATTAACGTTTCTTCTAGAGAGTGCTTCAAGTTGATGGAAAATTATAAAGTAAAAGAGTGCAGCAAGTACTTAAGGCTATAGGTCATGCAATAGATCATTAGAAATACGGCGCCAATAATTTTAAGCTTGTGAATTTTAAAATTGAATTCATAACTTCTTGATTACCTATACTTTTAAGGATCTGATCGATGCTTTACAAAGAACTGATGGAAATACATTTTATTGTATATATGTAGCTGACTTTTATTGCAACCTCGTGCACATGATTTTAAGAACAAATTGTGGGTTTTATAGCACCGTGCTTATACTGTAAATATATTGATGACTGTAGTAAAAATTTCTGAAAACTTCGTAGAGACCCATTAATAACTTTTTTAGTTACCTAGGTTACTGAAACAAAGAGGCAGACAAACTCGACGAAAACATAACCTCATAGCTTGAGCTAATTAGAGCGCTCATACTGGTCACTTACTAGCCTTGCTTTTGCCATATCACGCAGAGAACTTAGCGTACATCGAAGCAAACATGTTAAGTACAAATTACTTACCGGAAAAGAAAAGATCTGGAGGAGAAGGAATGGGGTAGGAAGCTGCGAAGGCGCCCGGGATATGATGATCACAGGATCTGGAGTCAATACGAGAAGTCATTCAGATGTTACACTTTGCCATGCTTCACTACTGTTTATTGACTAGCCTACTAATTCTATTGTAATTTGCTGGCTATTCGCCATTTCCCAGCCTAATGAATCAAGTCATTCATATCATAGTATCTTAGTTCATCTTCACACGAGATCCAGGTTGTGTTAGTCACACCATTCGCCGTTTGATGAGCGGCCCCATAACTGCTCTCCGCTAGTACTGGAAGGTCCATGGACAAGTTATTTCCACAGCACACTTTTCAATTTCAATGTTTGTGGAATTTCATACGTGACAGTACTGTACACTGTACAGTACTACAATAACGCTGAAGTTAGTATTAATTAAAATACATCATTGCTACTACACTGCCACAATCTTTAAAGAGAAGTTGTATGTGTTAGGTACGCCCAATACGTGCCAAGTGCTTAGGCCCTACATACAAATCGCTCATTTACTTTCACTGTACTCTATCTATTTTATCAAGGCAGTTTTAGCTTTTTCAAATTCCTCTACAATGTTGCCACTTCTATGGGCATTTTTGTTTTTTTTTTAATGCGATAGAGGGCGGGGCTAAGAAATTGGCCGAATAAATTCTCAGTAACTCCCATAGAATTGGCAATGCTGTAGTGGAATTTCACAACCCCCAAACTGCCCTGATGCAATGGAAATTCTACACATAAAATACACAGTTCTTCAGTGATGTTTCAGACCCGTATCATCCTACTTTTCCCCTATCTAATAAGGAGAGAACCTGCAAAAGTTCTACAAAAACAAAAGCATCGAACCTCATCTGTGATACATACATGACAATTTTGCAAACACGCTTGCTTGCTTGCTTTCTATGATGAGAAGGAACTTTCCTAATGGAGATGACATTTTTCAGCTCCATGCCGTAGATACTCTACGCAAAATGCTCAAATTCCTTGATGAAAGTCAACTAACGGCTTTAGACTGGCCGGGAAATTTCCCAGAAATAATTCCAGTGGAAAATATATAGGCTATACCTAAAAGTAGGCTCCAGAAAGAAGACAGTTAGATCATGCAGAAGCTGATTAATACTGTTATGAGAGACTAGCACCATGATGAAGAATTAGCGAAAATGTGTTCAACTGCGGTTGAATCTACGTCAAATCGAGTGCAAACGCTTCTAAAAGCGAGAGGAGATCATAGCCCTATTTAATATATCAACTCTCATACCACTGACATATTTTTTAAATAAAGATCAATTTAGTAAATCATTGTATTATTTCATCACTGTTCGAACTAATTTACGCAGCACTACCTGATGTCGGTGTGTATTTGGCCGCACAAAACAAAGAACTGAAAGTAGATGTATTGCAAGTACTTGGCCTTACACAGAAAACTAAAGATGACATAGCAACATCTCATAAACTTCAAATTTTGTTTAAATCACAAAAAAACACACATATCAAACAGGGAAGGCAGGTATAAGTGTGTAGCTGCATAATGCAAAAAGCCTATACATAGATCAATAAACCTTTAAAGTAATAAGTTAAGTACTTGGGAGAACATATGAAGATCGTATAAATCAAAGTCTTGAGGAGGAGTAAGGTCAAGTCATACTATAAATGAAGATGAATTGATCACCTGTTCCCAGCCACTCGCTGAAGTCGATGACCTCGGAACGTTGGTGGGAGGGAGAGAAGTCAAGAGGGGCTAAATCGGCTTCCTGTAAAGAGAGAGAAAAAAAGGAGAGGAAGAAAAGAACAAATCGTGATAGGTAGGAGAAAGAAAATGGAAGCAGGTAAGAAAGATATCTCGGTGGCCTAGCTAAGGCAATTTACGGGGTCCACTGGAGGTGCAACTTCCCACAACAAAGGGTAAGGCCAATAAAGCTAACCTAATGGATTATGACCCAGGTAATTTAATCCCATAAAGTCCGAAGGACCAGGAACAGTAATTTATACTACCTTCTGTACAACCCCTCCCCCAGCCTACATGGGATTGGGCCCGGATAAATACTTGGTCAGAGTAAACTCCCTACATTTCCACACGCAAGATCATATACGGCCTCGAATTGTAGGGGCCATCACACCCTTGACGAACAGCTAAAAATAAGAAATGCGTTTCACCTTGAGCAAATGAACATCAGGTTTTACATATCCTACCATCCAATGATTACATACCGATGCTTCTGATAAGAGCTTCAACCATCCGTTGGTAAAACACATTTTGAGCAGAGTCCTATATATAATCAGCATGTGGTAACGTGCAGGTAACGTCCCGACCAGAAAGAATCACTTTACAGCATACTTTTTGGAACTGTGCTCCAACCATTCATTGCTTGTGTATCGTCCTGACCAGAACTTCAGCCATAAATTCGTAAGATACTCACTCTGCCCGTAATCCAGCCATCAGTTGGTTACGAACCTTTCTGACCAGAGCTCCAACCATGCCAGACCAGGAGCCGTTCGTAAGCTTGACGCCGAAGCCGCGAGTGACATCCATCGTGTTTGTGAAGTTGTGCTTACGACGGATGATGGCCAGCAGATCGGGGATGTAACCGTTAGTGAAGTCTACGCTCTCGAACGGAGCGCCCTCTGCAGTTCTCGACTCGAACACTCGCGGTTTCTGCGGATGGAAGTAATTTCTTGCTCTGCCACAAACAACATCGAGACACAATGCGAAGAGGTCGCCCTTGTTATATGCCCGCCAGAATCACAGGTCGCCCTACGACAGCTGTAACAGTATATTCGAAAAGTGCAGCCGCGTACTCCTTTGGGGCTCTACCAGCATATGCAGTAAATGCAACACAAATCAGTGCATGTGGATATCCAAGTTAGGGTGTGCGGTCAAGTCGACCAAATTAGGGTGTGCGTTCTTAGTGGTGAAGTGCGACGGCTATATATACATCGCACCAAGAGAGGCCCGGGTTCGATTCCCGGACTGGAAGCTAAGAATTTACACTGCGTGGAGCACTCCAACACCAAGAAGGCCAGGCGAAGCACGGGAAGGGATCCCAAATTTACTATCATCAGTGACTGTTTCCTCTGCTCTTCTAGCTACCATTTTTTTTTTAATTCTCGAATTAAGGCATAGGAAAACGTTGTTAGGTGTATCCACTGTATAGAGGTAGTAAATGATGTTTATTTATTTTATTCTACCTGACAGGGAAGAGGAACAAGTGCTTTCTATAAAATGCTGCGATACCTGTGCGTTACTTCAATATAAAAGTCATATGCAAGATAATACTTTACTTTTATTGAGAGAATATACCATCTCAACAAACTGTTTTTGCTTCTAATATTCCTGCTGGTCAGAAACCACGAATTCACGGGGGTAACAATCAAGTCAGGAGGTATGCGGAACATGACCAGGACCTCATGAGTTTGCGAACACCGTTAACGCACCGGCCAAGAAGGGCTATCAATATACCACCTTTTGAAAAGAAAGGGACTTGTATGACTAGCAATACGTGGGACCGAGGTAAATACGAGGGGGCGGGAATCGTGTTTCTCTGGAGCTAGCTTCTCCAGCATCACTTCCCAAATGCCCCTCATCACTAACAATACGTGGGACCGAGGTAAATACGAGGGGGCGGGAATCGTGTTTCTCTGGAGCTAGCTTCTCCAGCATCACTTCCCAAATGCCCCTCATCACAGTGAGCGGTTCTATCTTCAATTCAGTATTGCACAAAACATTGTCCCAAAATTCGTTGCAATAATATATATTATCCACATCCTCCCTAGCAGACTATAGTCGATCTTTCAAATGGATATTCTTCGGTACCGGTGTATTCGATAGGGTGTCGTCCGTGTAACTGCGCCTTCGTATAGAATATTGGATACGGTACTCTGCTCAAATACAAACTTCGACGCCTTCTTCTCTAAAATGCTTTTGCAAGCATTTCCTAGTTGCCGAATGTTAGCTTTAGCAACTCCAATGATAGTCGATACACCCCAAGGATTTTTTACGGATGACTTTATCGTGAAAAATTTACTGGACAACCAAGTCTTTCCCACATTAAATTGGCTAGATATCTTTCTGTAGCATGTTCTTAATTTGTGCGTGGCAACAATGTAATTTTTCATATCAAAAGATATGTCTTTATTTTTTGTCACGTCGTCAGATTGCATGTACACCCACTGATATGGTAAAAGTAAAGTCGCTGGGATTGAGATCCTAAATAGGAAACCCAATTGCACTAGTTCGTGAAGCAGATAAAGCACTTTATGAGCCCAGAAGGTTTTACAGCTGCAATCGGCCTTACACATTTTACAACGGCGTTATAGTTGGAAGTCTCTTGGCAGCTGTGCTCCTCTCCCTTCCCCGGTCGTTTTTTTTTTTTTTTTTTTTTTTGCTCTGTAGCAAGTCCTTCATCTCCTAGTGCAATCTACACGGGAGAAGAATACTGATACAACAGCGCAGCATAACAAGACTACCTCCCCTGGCTCGGGAACAGAAGGTGCGGCATCACGACAATGGGTTAAACGGCAAACTTTCACGACTAGGCCCCGGTGGGGCCCTGCTCTAAGGAAAGTGACTTCAGTAGAATATTCTAGACCAAGGTGGGGCGTTAACTCTAAGCCGACGGACCAAAAGCATGTGTCTGGTAGATATAGCGCTGTTTGGTACACAAAGAGTAGAAGACACTCGCGGCATTGAGTTAAAAGTTCTGTATTGCAGAACTATCTATGTAGCAGTCAACTGGATCGTACAACTATAATTTGAAACTGTTTATACAAAAATATAACTGTATTGGTTCCTAATATTGCCAGTAAATTATCTGTAGTCTTGTATGCAAATTTAAATTTTGTGTGTCTTTTTTCATACTAACGACTGACATGAATAGCTTTTGAGGTCAAGTAGACAATGTAGCGTCAATAATAGGTTTACGAATACACTCTGCAGACACTGTGTGTTGGCGTGCAACGGTGATAGACGAAATAACATACAAACAAAAGTACGAAATTCAATAAGGAAGTAAATCTTTGTAACTGTTACAAAAGCATCTACTGCATTATTGTAGCCTACCATAAGCTAACGATATCAACGCTTTTATCTTCTCCTGTTAACGTCCTTCGTCGCAGTATGTTAATTCTATGAGTAGTGCTGCTCATCCGAGAGACTAAAGCTGGTTTGTCACTGACAGTTCATACGTGGGCTAAGAAAAGAAGACAGTCAGAAAAGAAACAACCAGCCTGTGAGTCTTGAATGTGTGTGGTGGGATGTGAAAGCCCTCAAGCAAAGCTATAGCAGCAACCCAATGGAAAATTTAGAGGCATTTGTCGGCTGCCTACAGCAACTAGTGAATGGTATCAGATAACATCGGATAATTGCCCATGAACTTCCGATTGGGGATGAGCTTTGAGGCGAGGAAACAAGTAATGCCGACCACATTTTGCATGCACTTGTTGAATTACAAGTCACCAGCTTTGCAGCTAAAGAAATACTGCAGTTTTCGAAGTATTAAAGTTGCATATGGTACACGAGCTTATGCTTAGCAACTTCTTTAAATGATGATGATGGAATAGCAACAAATATTCAGGTTCCTACGATACAACATACACTTAGGCTAAAAAATGTGTAATATTTCAGGTAGATCATAAAAGAAAGCAATATTTGTAGTTGTCCCATGAAATGAAATTTTAGCATGTTGTACTCGTAACTAACTAAATACAGCCCAATTACACCTATATTTGTTCTGGACTGTACGAATTCCAATTCTCTGCCTTATCATGTCTATGAAAATCTGGGATGATGCAAATACACTCACATGGATGACGGTCAGTCTCATGGGTCTTCCATTGAAATTCGAGGGATTCGGTGTAGCGATGCTTTCGGTCAGCTGTAAGCCTTTATCTAAGCAATATGTTCCAACGTTCTTAAGTCGCAGGGAACCATCGCCCGGACTCTTTGCAGACCAAAATTTAATTTCAAGTCCTGAGTTATCTTGCACAGTTCCAGTTGACATCTGAGCCGGAAACATGCAGGATGACTGCAGCATTTGACCGTGGGAGCTAAGCAGCATAGCTACCGAAGATCTGCAAGGTGTCAGTCCGTCTAGGGACGCTTCACCAGGGTGCAGTTGTTGGAGAAAAATGAAACTGATCATCTCAGAAAGTTTGTCCTCCAGCTGAACACGGAAGTTTGAAAAGCCCGTTTCATGCTGGCCAAGCGCTTCCATGAAGATGAACAGGGTTTTCTGGAGAACGAAATTAAACAACAGGTAGCTTGCTATGAATATAAGCAAATTTCAAACTGCTCTATGTGTACGTAAGCGTACTAAAATATTAGCCATTCAGTTAATTAAAGCGACACAGAACTTTCTAACATCAGCAATATACTATCACCTGCAGCTGTAGCGTGTTGCGATCAATCAGTCCAACAACCTGAAAAGGTAGAAAAATATGCTATGAACATAAATATGAGGGCTATTATTATTTTTGACATGACTTTTGGATGGATCACGCTTTTCTGAAGCGTATTAAAAAGTGACCTTTCATTGAAAGTTGAGAGATAATCATCTTACAAGCATACATAACATCGCACACAGTAAACGTTTCACCGCAATTATCGTGCTGTGACGAAATTTACATGAATTGTTAGGTATGTTAGGAGGAATAGATGATTAAGTTTTGGTGAAGATATGTCCATCCGTTTGTTTGTTTGTTTGTTTGTTTGTCTGCCTCATTATTCTCAATGCCGTAACTCAAAAAGTTATCGATGAATTTTTATGAAATTAAAATGAGCTGTTAGGTATATAACAGAGAGTAAATGACAAAATTTTTGTAATGATCCTTTTGTTTGTTCGTTCGTTTGTCACTGTTTTTAATTTTATGCTTGTCAGCACAATAACTCAAAAAATAATGAATGGATCTTTATGAAATTTATTGGGTTGTTAGTAATGTTAAAAGACACAAATGATGAATTTTGGTGCAGATCGGTTTGTTCGTTTGTATGTTTGACTCGTGTTGGTCATAACGTTTGTTAGCAGTATAACTCAAATGTTATGAACGGATCTTCAAGAAAATTGCACAAGCTGTTATTTCTATCAATGGAGTTTATACAAAAAAATATGGTTTCAGAGCCAATTTGAATTTTTTGCTACCGTTGCCTCGCTTGGCGGAGGTATGCGCTCTCAATGTGCTCTAGTTGTAATGAAATTTTTTCATCGCCCAACTTAATGCACAGATTTACTGTAAACGATGCACTGCATTAGCCAACTTCAGCGATGAAGAGAGGCAAGTGCGACCGATAAAAACTCTGCTCAGTAGCACATACCCTACCCTCGATTTCAATTTTACCACTAACCAAAATTGACGGTACCGTAATTGAAAAAAAGAAAAAAAAAATTAAGAAAACCAGACCTTGCCTCCCCTAACCTACCCGAAAATAGAGGGGAGGGGCGGCACCTCGTCTGACCCGAAAAAAAATTCGGGTTCCGGAGATATACGGCCTTAAACGTGCAAAATAGGCCTAACGGTCAATTTTAGTAACGGGTGAGGTATCTCTCACAGGTGTCATGCACCACAATTCCTTGAGGCACCACTCAAAACATGAACGGCATCTTCGTAGTCTAGATGCAAGAGGGAATACTTTGCTTATTCCTTTACTTCTCTTATTGCTTTGAAAATGAAACAGATCACATATTGAATAAGAAATGAACATAAAAGTTTAAATCTTTTGCTTAGGGTGTACGAACCTCGTCAGCAATAGCATCCAGCCAAGTACGGTTCCCGCAGAAGATGTACACGCCGGCTGAGTCATACTTGGCGTACTGGAAAACTGGGGTATCTTTGGTAGAGCTGCGGTCACTCCAAACTCTGGTCGCCACGTCGAGAGACTGCAGAGTGAGCAGAAATTCGGCATCTGTGGAGTCAAATTCATGATACATGTTTCTCTCGACTCTTACGAGAGACTCTTACGAGAGACTCTTACGAGAGATGGGGCCCGGATGAAATGGTAATGCTCGAGATCGGTTCGAAAAAGTTGAGATAAGGTTACAATGGTTTACAAAGAAAATTGTACTTCAAGCGTGGACTATGTTTAGTTGGCCTGAAGAACGTTTTCGTGTATAGGAAATACATGCAAAAGTAATTGATTTCATGTTTATTAGTTGCTGAAGAAGTTGGCGTTATACAATAAAAAAAAATTCAATTAATAACTAGAACGCTTTGTGGCCTGAGTCCATCACCGCAAAAACTGCTGAGTGATGAGTTACAAATTAAATTCCTTCATTATTTTTATGGCTTAACACATTTTTTTGCATTTTTCATATCCAGGTCCCCCCCACCTGACTCCCTGTAAACAATTATGAACATTGCTCAATTCCTCCCGCTTTTTCTTTTTGGGTGGACAGGCAAACAAATATACCAACAAACAAATATACATACTTAAATCCTTTATGAAAATATCATCACCACTAGTAAATGGTGAAGGATATGTAAAAGAAGAAACACTAAATTTGAAACAAATGTGTATTACCCACGTACATGTACATACTAATATTCATAGAATAAAAAATTAATGCTAAATAATACATATCTTAATCGAAAACTTTACAATGCCGGAAGGACAAATCGTAATGATCGAAAGTAGTGAGCACATTCATAAAATTTGAGATAGGTCCACAAAATTACGTTCATAAAAATGGAGAGTCGTAAAAGTAGAGACACGTAAAAAGTCGAGAGTTCCATGAAGCTAATATAGTCTAGCTCCTAAAGTACAAACAGAGAAATTGTCTTCGTTTCGGGAGCAGTGGCATTTCCGAGATGACAATTTTTTTTCTACAGCATACTTGTTCCCGATAAACTTGTAGCATATTTTCTTTTTCATATGCTATGGAAAATCATAGAGTTGTGCAGTTTAATATACTATCAAATTTTACCAAACTTTTGTTGCTGGTCACTGAGTGTTGCGTAGGCCATTGCCTGTAATTATTGAGGACAGATGACGCCGTGAACAGTCCAAGTCTCACAACATTTTCTCGTTTTGGGGGTTTCCTTTTCAGGGGTTTTCTCAGCTTAGGGAGTTTTCATCTGAGAAGTTCTATTGTGGTTTACTGCTTAAGGAACTATTACAAGGGCGGACAAAGTTCACCGGACTGACAGCAGTTATTAGGGAAAATGACCCGAAACGCAGCGTACAATAAAAAGTGGCAACATATTATGTAAGACGGAATCCAAGGTCACACTACTCGGACATCTCAAAGTACCATACTTTTCATTAAAATATTATTACACCGAAAACAAAAACTAGCAGTCTGTGAACGACATAGCTACTGCAGTTATTTTACAGGAATTGGAAAGGTACGAGGGTCATTACAGAAGTTATGCCTCCTATTTCTTCATCCCGCCCAAAGGGCTCGAGGGGATTGCATTGCAAATAGCATAGTTACAATGATTGAACTAATGCACGCGTGACCTCCGTTGCGGATATTGACGGATTGATACTCTAAGACAGCAATCCCTGTCATGGATGTGAATAAAAAGCAGAGATATGTCGTTGCATTCCTCCATGCAGAAAAAATTGAACCAATCAACATTCACCGGAGTCTGATGAACGTTTACGAAGCTGAAGCAGTTGATGTCAGCCCACAGTTAGAAGAGGAGTTTGTAGATTTCAGAGCAGCAACAGATACATGAGTGACAAAGTGCGCTCCGGACGCCCATGTATAGCCAACACCAGAAAAATGATGTGCGCGTCGCTCAACTCATTCCCACCGATTGGCAGATAAAGGTGAATGACATGCGTGCTGAGTTCAAGTGGCCACAAAGAAATGGGAAACATTCGGTTTGCAACACAACTCCCGGCCACACACCAGTTTGAAGATCTTCGAATGTGCGACAAAGTTCGGCTAGACGGTGATAACTCACCCACAGCATAGTCTCGACCTGGCACCGCCAGACTGCCACTTGTTCAGATCTCTGAAGGACACTTTGCGTGGGCAGCGTTTCCTCTACAACTACATCGTAATCGCAGCCGTGAAAGAATGAACAGTCTCGGTAGGCGCTGACTTCTATGATCGAGGAATCAAGTCTCTCGTTTATCGCCGGCGAAAGTACAGTGAGAATAGTGGTGACTACATAGAACAATAAATTATGGAGCACAAAAGGTACCTCATTTTAATGGGGCTACTTCCGTCTTTGTAGCTGTTGAACTTTTTGAGTTAAAAAAGGCAGGATTACTGTACTTTTTTGAATTTCCTTATATAAAAACTAACAACGAAAGTGATGGCCAGATACTGTTTACTGTTCAGGAACTAAAATTCACCTAGTGGGCAAACCGCAGACAGCAAAAAAGGTTTTTAGAGCAGCGCATAAGATGAGGTCCTTTCCGAATAATATCTCCTGTTTGCCAAGCAATGTTCGCACGTGTAATAGGGAGGTCAATGAAGTCTTGTAGAACGGTTCGATTTTCGGAGGAAAGTAGAAGCGAAGATAACCCATGTAAAACTAATGACTTAAGCAGGTGCTACGCTCGTCTTATATGCGACCTAATGTGTGTCAGGGTACAATTATTCAGTTATTCAATCAAGGGATCGGTGTTTAACCGTATTGATCTGTAAGCATTCCTGGTAGCAATGAAGGGACGTTTTTTTAGTGCTCCGTGTCAGTAGCGTATCGGGCGTTTAAGACTGATTCATTACGCCCCATTTTGGTTATACTAGTCACTTGAAGCTCTAGCGTGTAGTTTAGCAAACAAGAAACTGAACAAAATAAAATATTAGTGTTGCTGCGAACTTAGAAAATGCTATACAGTGCTACTCTGAAGGACACTGACTTTAAATTTGTAGCCAGAACTCAGCCAGTCAGTCGAGTTGTAAACATTTCTCCTCGATTGTCTCGTAGGAATTTGACATAACTTAAGCTTCACTAAACGATCACAGAGGGCTCTGCACAGGGAACACTGATGATATGCAAGAACAACCACTTCAGTTTAAAAAAAAAATCTATTTCATAGGCAAAAATGATTTTCAGATGTGGAATTATAAAGTGGAATTGATGAAAGAAAGAATTCTAATACCAAAATGCTTACTGACCATTGCCACATAAGTGCACTAAAATAAATATGATCCACTTCTTTCAGCAGTGCTGAGGTTAATCTAAATTCAAATACTCTGATGAAGAAAATAGGTTACACGAAGCTTTCACTTTGGGTAGATCATACAATATATTTTTACACTCAATTACGAACGTTATCTATGTTTCCTAAATGATAACAGTGAGGTGAAAGACTGTATGTGGCAGTTTCACTTTTTATGTGTACTGTCAGCGTCATGCGGCGATGCAAGTGAAGAATCAAAATAAAGAGTTAACTTAGCAGCAGCACTGCCTATTCAAAAGTGTAACTGCAGATAATAGATGCCAAACCATACTCAATAAACGATCACTTTGCTGCTGTTTCATTGCCTGAAAAGCGTTTACTACGAATGAACTGGGACCTGATTTGCTGTCGTTATAACTTTGCAGGACTTGCTGTTTTGCGATTTACGGAATCTTCTCATTTTTAGAGAAACACTACCCATGAACCCCACGCTTGTAATTGTTATTAAAAAAACACGATATGCACACGATCTTGAGTGCCCGGGCAATGAGAGAGCTCGCCGCATGCTTCTTGGACTCTCCCACACCGATGGGCGGTTGAGATTCGTTAATGAACTTACAAGTAGTAACCGTGAGGTACAATACGGGTTGGGCCTTACAAGATTCTATCTACTTTGGTAAACCTGAGTCTTGAAACGCTCTAATCCTGGTCCGGTTTGATGCTATTTTGAGTTTCTTAAGTACGCTGTCTCATACCAAGGAAATTTTCCAATGAAATATATTAATATATTTTTACAACACACACATCATTGCATTAATTCTGTGCATGTACCTATGACAAACTGAACGTTACCGGCAGAATGTTGAAACACCACATCCACAGAGGGTGAAAATTGTCCCCTTTCCTGCTGCCAGGCCCCCAGCACAGCAGCCACAGCTCTGGGGGCGACGCCCTCCATGGCGTAGCCGTAGACGCTGGCGACAACGAGAAGCTGCCCCACTGGAACATAAAAGAACGGGGACGTTGGAAGAGAAGGTCGAAAATATCCCCTGGAAATTTTGCTCAAAGAAGCAAGATAGCCCGTGGCAACCAGTAGCAAAACACGGTACAATTCAGATCTTGTATATAGTAAGCGGTGAGAAGTATAAGCTATTAATTATTTCTAGGGCATAATGGTAAGTCGCCAAGCTTCAAGTTAGCAGTTAAGTATGAATAAAGATCTAACATTCGTTTCTACTGCGGGTGAACCCAACTGAAATTGCATTGAAGACAAATGCAACTGAAGCCAAAGTCTAAATAAGGGAAATTTCTGGGCTTAGTAATCTATTTAACTCGCGAACACAAACCATACGGGTATCTCTATCGGAACCTACGAGGGAAATTGAGAAAGCTCTAACAAAATATCTCTCCGAGCTCCATTACCGAACTAATAGCGCCGTATGTGGGTTGGTGTGACAGCTTGCCTCCCCCTGCGATACATGACGCAATCCAGGACGTATACAAATGGTGGCGACGATGGGATGTTAGCCCCCACTTTTTTGTTAATACCAAAGTACTAAAAATGATAAGTCTCAAATTCGCTGTCAAAACAGAGAATTCGTTTGAACTTCATTTCAACGCAACGCAATTGCCACTCACGTCACCAACAGCAAAGCACAGAAATATATTTTTATTATTTACAATGATTCCATTGATGAAAAGAGTTCACACGTCATTCATAACAATGCGTTCAGTCGTCCGAATGTTTTGTAGCGTCGCTGTCAGCATAACTTGGGAAGGGACACAAAAAGTTCTTTAAATGTTAACCGTCAAATCCGTTTCCTCTGCAAGTGACACTCGGCAAATTACGGACATCTCTTCAAATCTGGCGTGAAAATGAACTCAGAAACAATGTATCTTTCTGCTATTTCTAGGGCAGAGTTAGTAACACAATGAGACAAGTGGATGAGCGAACGCGTTGATATGACTAACGTGTGAACTAGCCCATATTAGTACCAAACGCTTCATGGTGATTCTCAACTGAGTAATTACGCACTTACCTATCCAAGTGTATCAAACTTATTTCGAAATTGGTAGAATGAATCCGCGGAAGAGAGCACTACCCTTGGCAGAGCAATTCGTTTGCATGGCCGCAAGAAAGCTTGAATTTAGATTAAATATTTTCAGCATTTCGGCGAACTTGTTGAGCTCCCCTCCTCTGTATAATGTAGACAAAGTGTACGGTGTTAACCTACGGTTAGCGTCCTAGGGTTAATGTGGCCAAAAGGTTCAACTATCATTATGGTTGTGAGGACCAACGATAACAGTTCTTTGTAAGAAAATGATACTTAATTATAACCTTAGCAATGGAAATGTAATTTTTTCCCAGTTGAAGTACTTGGTACCTCAGTATATTTAAGACAACCAGCTTTGCTCTTCGGTCCACTCAACAAAATGTAATTGGATGAGCTAGTATATCATGTTAAGAAGAGTCTTCTCGGCTTCTCTGTCAGAATCATAAGCTTTGTTTCACGGAGACATGATTAAATGTCAGTCTCTTGTCCAAAGATTCAAAGTACCTACGGTGCAGTGTATAGCATCACTCTGCTGAGTAAACTATTTCACTGGGCAGGGTAATTCATTCTGAACGTCCCAAGAAAAGCTACGTGTCAAGCGAAGATTTCCTTAATTCTCTGTACATTTGTGAACCTCCCCTAATATGTTCCTTTAGGCCTGGCTAGCCTTTGTCTGTAACTATAGCAGACAATATAAATTAATTCACGCTCTGAAAATATTCGATGAAATTTCAAGTTATTAATGCTAGGTCTAGTGAACGAAAAAAATGTTCGAGGACTCCTCTGTTTTTGTAGTTATTTACTTATTTTTTTAATCCGCCGTTTTAGAAAAATCTATGAAAAAAGTACCACTTGGTGTGCTCTGCTGGCTGGAAAAGTACGTGCATTAACTGTAGTTTAAATGCTGTAAAGCTACGTATGCAGTAATGCCAAATTACTATAAATATGCGTCATGTATATTACAGCACAGCTTCACTAAACTCGTACATGAAGGCTCAAGTCCAATTACGGACTGGTCAGTATAAGTATGCTTCATCTGAAGAGTGAAAATCAAATCAGACGTAGCGCGATAAAACCTGTGTCAATACATGGAGGACTGGCACACATAGAACAAAAAGGGAAAGAACCATGTATAGCTATTATTAGACTGCTGCGACTGTCAGTATAAAAACAAAATTAGAAAATAAAGAAAGCTGTCCTTTACTCTTAACTACAAGACGTAATAGCCAGTCTCCCAAGCGGCACGAGAAACGAAACAATTTTATATTGCTTTCGGCATATAATTCTTAGTCGCATCGCTAACAGAATCAGTAGTAGTTAATATAAGTAGTAGGTTGTCAGCTAGCGTAAACTGCCCTCGACACAGTGTGATTTTCAAAGGGATGAGACCAGCAGGGACATACAGGGTGTCAAGAAAATGGAAATTCAAAATAGGAATATATAACATTAATAAGAGGGCCCAATTTGTAATGAAGAGGAAGAACACTAGCCAACGATACAGGGGAAATTATGGTTGTACTTTAGAGAATGGTAGTATGTTTCTGCAGTTTGAATATAAAAATCATTCATCTAATTCTAGACAAGTGAAATAATATCCATATGCGTCAGACGGAAATTTATCATTACAGAGATAACTTTTCTGTAACTCTCCTTTCTATTCGATGAGTGAAACTGGGAGTGAAGCTCGCATAGCCAAACCCGCAGACTTTAGATAACGGTTATGATAGAGGAGTATGAGCAAAAGTAGGTTAAGCAAAGATATGTTGATTCTATTTACCTGATGTTCGGTAACACTTCACTTTGTATCAAAAATCAATAAAATTTATATTTATCAAATATAATATATATGGGTATCACCCCAGTTGTACGGCTGATTTCTAGTACTCAAACTGCTGAACGCGATACCTAGTATACATAGTTTTCTCAACTTATACTGCATTATTTTAAACAGTATTGCGTATGGAGTGAGATGGCTCTAAGTTTCATATCACGCAATTGAAGGAATCGTCTTGAGCATCACTCGACATTACAATCAGCCGTAATTAAATGGTACGGAGCACAGGTAGAACAATGACAGCCTAGCAGGATCAAAGTCTAGTACGGCGAAAGCCTAATTACATTTGTCAAATTTGCGTTTGAAACAGAGCAAATCTTGACAAACATGGCTGGTGGCATTTCAGGGCATTTTGTAAAACAATGATGCTGCTAATGTCCAATTTCATGAATATGATTAATATGAGAGGATTTTCTTAGTTAAATTGTGATATACAATGTTTTTTAACAAATAACCAACCATTTTGTGCAACAGGGACTGCAAATATGCATACGATACCTCGTAATTTTTTAGATACATTTTGGAAATTTTTCGCTCGTTTTATAACTTGAAGCAAAGACTAGAAAATGCCTTCACTGCTCACAGAAATCGAACTTTTCGCAAGTGGGCTTAGTGGCCGATTTACGTAGGCGTTGATAAAATAAGTTTTAATAATCATAGAGAACTCAAACAAAGATTAATTTATTCATCGTTCCATAAGAAATGTGTTGCAAAGCAGGGAATCTAAATTCAAAATCGGATATCTTCAGTGAGCGATAAATATCATGTACCTGTGGACATCAAAAATAATTGAAAATTTATCATAATATCTAGGCATACAGTATAAGAATTTCACAAACACATAAATATTACATGTAATGCCCTTTAGTATCACTGCAATTGAAATTTTTCCAACAGTAAATTTTAAACAGATGAGCTTAAAATGGAGTGAAGAAATGATGCTCATTGTTCAGAAATTATGGATGCATTGACGAGCCGTAGAAAATCAAGTATCAGCAACATATCTAATCCTGACGAGTACCTGATAGCTAACGGTGTACAATACAAAAGACGTTCAATTAGTAACAGAAATAGTACAATCGTAAGTACTGTTGTACCAACTTCCTTGATGGAAAAAGCAATGAAACAAATTCATTCAAAGAGCCATATGAGCAGAATACATACGCTCTTCAAGTTCAAAATGGTGTACTTTCATCCAATGGAGAAGCAGTATATCAGGAAATTTATACAACGTTGTGTAACATGTAAAATTTTAAAAGGACATACACCAGTGCCGATTAAGATTGAAGCAGCACCAATAGTAACGCATTGTTTCATGTACGTGGCATGTGACTATGTCGGTCCAAAAAGGCAACAAATACATCTTTACTGTCGTAGTCTGTTCTCTAGATTTTGCAAACTGTTTGCAGTGCCTGATCGAAAAACAGAGACTGTCGTAGAGTGCCTTAAAACCACTTTTGATCTACTAGGATTCCCTCTCCGACTTTTATCGGACAACGCTCTTGAAATAGTATCAACTGCTGTTAAACATTTCACTAAGATACATGGGATAAATAAGGTAGAAGTTCAAAGTCGCTGTGCCCATGCTAATGGAGTCTGCGAGCGAAATAATGCGAAAATAAATACCCTCTTAAAACTGTACGTCAATACAACTCCCGATAGTTCTTGGGATCAATATCTAAGTACAGTAGAGAATTCGGTAAATAACTCTTTTAATGAAACGATCGGAGATACCCCGAGTTTCGTAATGTTGGGAAGAGATACCTGTCCCTCTTTCCAACCCACTTATCTTGACACTGTGTACGGTATTGACACCGCAAAAGACATCGTAATTGCTCGCGCTAAGCAAGCAGCGATGTTCAACGAGAATACCAGAAACTTGATTATGTCGAATACCCTAAAACGTACTGAATATCATAACCTGAAACGTAAAAATAAATATCTTTCTGTAGGTGATAGAGTGTTACTCAAGAATCACCAAAAGAAACACAATTGGACCTTTCATGGCTAGGACCCGGTGTGATTCTAAAGCTCCACCGTAACCATGCTATTGTAGGAATCAATGGAAAGGAAATAAAAAGCAAACTGATGCATGTTTTGCCATTGAGCAGAAACTGCAGCTAGACTGTGAAAATTGCCAGTCATAATGACGTTAATTTTTAACTTTCCAACACTACATGATAGCTGAGACAACATCTAATATCAACTACATTGACAGAAAAGAGACAAAAGACATAATAGGTTAACAACGTAACGACATATTTCATTACACGAACATAAACCATTTTACGTAAATATTATCGAGAATTACCAGTAAAATTAAGGTTAGTTGCGTTGTAAGTCTACTGTAATACCCGTAGCTATCTGTAACTACGAAAAAGGTTACCGTGTAGCAAGATGTATACCGAGGTAGTGTAATTTTGTACAATATGTTTGTATCAGGATTATACCCATTATATCATCCATCAGTGATATCTATTTAACATTTTGCCATTCTGCTGTCCAACAGACAATTCTTGTATATTTTGTGTACAAAATATTCTACAAGCAAAATGGTCACTTAAAGTTTTGCATAACACAAAAGATTCTTACGTTAATTGTGGGCGAATGTTGCGAGTTCGCTGCCTTGTATGCGTTTGAGTACTACCTCAACATGCATTACAAACATCTTCCACATTGTGGTGATGATCTCGATGAAAGGGGGATGATGGCAATGTTACATTCAGAAACATGCCTAACGTAAATTAACTAAATACATGCATTTACCCATTCATTTACAATTATACTCAAATACCCACCAATAATTATTCATGCTCATTCATATTCCACCAATGATGTTGTGTGTTGTGTCGCGAAAAGATGTTCCACTCTGATCTATGTCATGTTGGGCAGAGCGACCCTGGTGAAGGCCACTACGGTACCTGTGCATCCTGTCATCTGGAGGGCATCACTACTCATCCACCAGCGCCATCAACAACGGACGCTGTCATTCGTACAGTGACTACAGGAGTCAGCAACACAGCAAAGTGGTAGCTGCGTTTGAATTAATTGAACTAAAAGACACTGAAAACGATGAAAGGAAAAATCTGTCGGAAAAGCACAGAAGTGCCAGGAAAGTGAAAATCATCCATCATCATTTAATTTCATTCGTTCATCAACTATTCTTTTATCAATTACTTACCTTTAAGTTGTGTTAAACTATCATAATACGACTTGGTTCCAAGGAGATGGGCCAAAAGCAATTAATTATCACAGTGCAGAATCTTATTGCTGCGCTGAAAGAGACTAACAATCATTTCCTTGACCAAGCCACGCAGTACCTGGTCCAGCACGTTCCGGAGGATCTCGACGTAGTTCAGGATCGCGTCTTAGACGTGTTGGTATTGATCTTGTCAGTACTAACACTGTCTTTAGTAATCATAACTTGGTACCAGGGCCGTGAGCTACGCGCTCTTAACTATAAGTTGCGCGCCGAGGAAACCCTCCTACGGCGTAGTTTCATGTTAAACAATCTGACAGGAAGTAACCAGAACGGACCTGTTTATAGTACAACCAATAATTCAGTGTAGAACGGAAAAATGAGTGTCAGTCATAAAATGCCCGACTTGTTCCATCAGATGCTTCAAATCGTAAGCTCAACATACGAGAAATTTAGCAATATTGACCTCAAACAAACCGTTATTGTTCTCTCTGTGTTCTTGGCTTTTGCTTTCTTTGCAATCGCAATGTTTTTTTACTGTGTCTTTTAGAGTGTAAGCACCGACGTGCAAGAAGTGCCAATACTGCCTGAAGTATTGAAATGAATACCTTAAATAATCAGCAACGGTCCTAGGTAGTTCATCGGATACTTAAATCCTGGACTGTATTGCCGTAGATTTTGGCACAGGCACTTCGAAGCTGCATTTTATGTGTCAGTCTGTACTATTGGCTGTTACAGGCACTTCGAAGCTGCATTTTATGTGTCAGCCTGTACTATTGGCTGTTTGCCAATTGCATTGTTCTGTATTCTTTCATAAGTGTTACAGTTCCACAATGACACAACCGTGGCGTCCTTGGGATAGCCCTGCAGAACAACCACATGTAAATGATGTAGCACGACCGGCAAATCCGATACCTGTGCTACAACCACCCATACCTATCCAAATCCAAACCTATCACAGTTAGTCAAGCTGAGGCACGACCCATTGCGGTAGCGAAGCCAACAAGTAATCCAGTCTTGGTCTCTTGCGACAATGCGGCCAGAAATCGCAGAATTGCGGAGTTAACGGCCGAAAACCAAAGGCTCCGAGAAAGAGTCGAGCAACAGCAGCTAACTTACTTTAAACTCCGTGACGTGCTAAGCAATCCGCGTCAGCGTAGATAATTCTTGCAACGCTGGGACAGAGACAGACGCCTGGAGCAGGTCAGGCAACGCACAATCAACCATCAACCACTCACGAACAACACCGACAACCATAGACCACGCCGTCCCACACGTCAAAAAAAACTCTGATTTTCTTGGATTTCTCTAATATGTTCTGTGCAAGTTCACTATATCATATTGATTATGTGTGTTTCACATCAATTAGTTAACTGTTCTAGTTAACTAAGAATGATGTTGTACGTTCTGTAATAGCGTAACCTATTGCTTTCTCAATTTTTAGCAAACGAATTCGAGATAGAAATAGGGTGCACTTCTTCTATATGTTGACTTTTTCTATGAGATTGCAGTGCTTTGGAATCTTAGTACGAATTGTCTTATCTTCTAGCTGCAAAGTACGCTGCCAAAATACTATGCTTATGTAATGTGGTATTGAACTAGGATAATTAAAAAGCAAAGTAGCAGAAAAAGAAAATATATTAAGACAAATGATAAGCAGGCAATTCTTAATGTAACCAAGCCCTAGACAAAACTGGGCATAATTCTTGGTAAAAACGCCACGTCCCCCGAACTTTTTTCTGAGGGCGGATGGATGTAATGGCGTAGAAAGTCCTTGCATCCTTTGTGTGCACCAAGCTGCCTAAGATGCAGTGGCACTCCCTGTGCATCCTACCTATAAAGCAGACCGGTGACCAGCACCGGTAGATCAGTATCGCTGGCGTTCACCTGTGAGACGTTCCTTATCCTCACGCCCAGCGTAATCAACCTGTGTGTCGTTGTACTCAGACCACACAAGTACACATTCTGCTTCTACTCCTGAGTCTCAATTATCCCTCGCTTGGAACAGCCGCATCCCGGTGACGACAGGACCCTACCGCGTTATCTACGAGGCACACTACTAGACTGGCGACGTACAAATAAAGAGTCATTACAAAGTCAAATTAATTGTAGTAATGTTTTATCATATAGCTAATCCAAATTCACCATCTGTTTTCTCCCGTGATATGTTGTTAAGGCGTTGCAAGCGTTTGATTCCTGCGACATGTCAAAATTTTGGCCTAAAATGTGTCAAGGCATATAAACCTATAAGAATTTACGAAAACGGTCGCCCATCTCGAATGAAGTCAAACTAATTGTAGTAATATTTTATCAAATAGCTAATCCAAATTCGCTATCTGTTTTCTCCCGTGATGTGTTGTTAAAGCGTTGCAAACGTTTGATTCCTGCGACATGTCAAAATTTTGGCCTAAAATGTGTCAAGGCATATACCTATGAGAATTTACGAAAACGGTTGCCCATATCGAATGAAGTCAAATGAATTGTAGTTATAGTTTATCATATGGTTGATGCAAATTCAGCATCTGTTTCACCCATTGATGCGTTGTTAACACGTTTCCTGCGATCCCTGATATCAAGGTCTCGCGCCTGGAGCGAAACATTCATTCGTCTCTATAGTCAGTGTGCCGCGAGCTACGATCGAGGGAGGTTGTAGGTATGTTATTCAAGCTGCCCTCTGCACTCTGAAGTGAGAAAAGGCGGGACCCACCCGTGGTACCCTTCGCATTTGACAAACGATATACTGATTGT
>LQNS02278096.1:29061852-29085442 GCA_001587735.2 Parhyale hawaiensis | reverse complement strand
GAAAATGCTTATTTTCAATTGAATACATAACTAATTTTTTCCAAGTAAATCTAACTTTTCTCAATTATTTCATATTATTTAAACCTTCATAAACTTGAGCATAGCAATGAATTGAATAATTTTACCAGCTAGGTATGTTTATTTAGAGATATTGTGAAAGTTATTACTTCTGAGAAGGGACCCACGGGTGGGTCCCTTCGCTGCTAAAATATGATTCAGGGCACCCACCGGTGGGTCCCTTCGCAGGAAACGTGTAAAGCGTTACAGGCGTTTGATTCCTGCAACATGTGAAAATTTTGGCCTAGAATGGGTCAAGGTTAATACCTATGAGAATTCACGAAAACGGTTGCCCATATCGAATGAAGTCAAATTAATTGTAGTTATTGTTTATCATATAGTTAATCACAATTCAGCATCTGTTTTCCTCCGTGATGTGTTGTTTAGGCGTTACAGGCGTTTCATTCCTGCGACATATCAAAATTTTGGCTTAAAAAACGTCATTTCAACACATGAGAATTTACGAAAACGGCTGCCCGTATCGAATGAAGTCAAATTAATTGTAGTTATAGTTTATCATATAGTTAATCCCAATTCAGCATCTGTTTTCCCCCGTGATGTGTTGTTAAGGCGTTACAGGCGTTTGATTCCTGCAACATGTCAAAATTTTGGCCTAGAATGGGTCAAGGTTAATACCTATGAGAATTCACGAAAACGGTTGCCCATATCGAATGAAGTCAAATTAATTGTAGTTATAGTTTATCATATAGTTAATCACAATTGAGCATCTGTTTTCCCCCGTGCTGTGTTGTTAAGGCGTTACAGGCGTTTCATTCCTGCGACATATCAAAATTTTGGCTTAAAAAACGTCATTTCAACACATGAGAATTTACGAAAACGGTTGCCCGTATCGAATGAAGTCAAATTAATTGTAGTTATAGTTTATCATATAGTTAATCCAAATTCACCATTCACCCGTGATGTGTTATTAAGGGCGTTTGGCGAAAATGGTCAACTATTGCCATATTTGGTTTTATAGTGTAATTTGTACCTTGGGGGAGGCGGACCTCTGACAAAAAAATTAGAGTCCTGGGCGCACTGGAAACCCCCCAAATGGGGTCAAAGTACCCCTAAGTGGGCAAATATTGAATGTCGACCGATTACGCTGAAACTTGGTAGTTATATGTGAAATGTAAAAATAAACACATTCCATTCCCATGAAGTTTTCCTATTTTCTTTGTCGTTTTCTATTTACATTCATATTTTCAGCGTGGACTCCGATATATTGAAACAAATATTGAATGTTGACCAATTACGTTGAAACTTGGTTGTTATATGTAAAATAAAAAAAAATGAAAACATTTGATTCCGTAAAGTTTTCCGTTTTCTTTGTCGTTTTCTATTTATATTCATATTTTGAGCGTAGACTCATATATTATGAAAAATTTCAAAATCATTGCATAAGTGTTAAATATGTATTGTGGAGCAAAATTTTACTTCGTGCAAGCACATTATACGTATTTATACAAATATAAATACACATAATGTAATTCGTAATGTATATCAATTGGAATTGGAATAATCGGAATCAACTTGCTACTGTTGTTAGGGTAAGTACCAATAAAATTATATCTTTCCATTTCTGAATCTCAATTATTACTGGCATAGCAATTACTTTATAATAGTGTATGTTATTAGTCATTTAGTGTATATTAGTGTTAGTCTATCATTTTTAAATTCATTTCATGGTCATTATTGCTGTTTATACAATATTATAAAAAAATCAAAGTTTATCCTATAAATCGCCAATATAAAGAAACCGACAAAGAAACCGGAAAAATTGATATAAATAAAATCGATTCTAAATTTGATTTTACATATGTGATGCAAATTTCGTTGAAATTGGATGATAAATAATAATATAATAGCTGGCCATTGGAAAGAAGATTTCGTAGAAAACGGCGAATTCAGGACATTTCTTGCAATTTCATACTTTATTTTCGCAATACTTATCACAGGTCATAATTCGATGAATTTTGGCAAAGAAAACATGTATACATTTCTATATATACAGATTTTATAGTTTTTTTTTTTTTGCTCCAGTGAAAAGTCATGTTTTTTAGCACTCATATCATGTGTTTTTCTACATTTTTCATGCTAGGAAAAAAGGTAACCTGTTTTGGAAAGTTAGAAACGAGGGCTATCTGCTCTTGTCGTTTTTTTTTTCAAATTTAGGATTAGTTTCGGAGCAACGAGGGTATAAAAGGGAAAAATGGCGTGAAACGTGTTTCTCATGATAAGCCAAATTTTTTCTGTTCTTACCAAATTTGTAGAAAAACCGGAAGGAAATTGAAAAAAAAGCCGACGACTGATTGTAGCCATAGTCTTTGGCTTTCCAAAACAGTTTTCGTTTTTTTCCTAGCATGAAAACTGTAGAAAAAAACACACTATTGAAAAACATCACTTTTTCATAGTTTACCTGGAAAATCGCGAAAAGAAAGAAAACTACAAAGAAAACGGAAAAATTGTCCCGAACCAAATCCATATCTTTTTCAATTTTACATATTGTCTGCAAATTACGTAATAATTGGACGACAAATGAAAAAGTTTGCAAAAAAACTGGGTGGTCCCCTAAGCTAATATAACTATTTCCAGTTTTAACAGTCTATTATACAAGGATAAGCGGCGGACATAAGTTCAGACGGGGTGGGTTAGGATATGAGCGCTACCTCAGGTTAAATAAGGTGAGTGAAACATTCACTAACCGTGGAATTTCCATGGGTGCAGCTAGTAGTAATTACTAAGCGGTTCCTAGGTCCGTATCCTGGATACTGTACGATCATTGGAAGGCTTCGGACAGATGAACACACGGACTGACGGAGAGACAGACAGCTCTCTTATTTAAGTATAGATTATTATATTCCTAGTTTAAGCCTCCCAACCCACAAAGTACACTGCCATTCAAAGAGAGGAAGAAAGAAGGGACCTAACGAACGCCTAGACAAACGTAGAACCTATGCAAGAGTCAACGCGCATGGGAACAGCAAGTTGAGAAAGAAGAGCAAGAGAGAACAGAGCAAAATCAGTATGAGTATGAAACTGGAAAGAAGCAAAGTGGGCATGAAAGACAAATGTCCGAAGACCTATTTAATGGCTAAGGTGGGACGGCTGTTGATTGATATTAAAATGAAATTTACTTGGTGATACAACTCATCATAACCTAAACAATCTAAAACTGCACATCGTGGCTGCCCATTCCATTTGACATTACTGTCTAGATATAATGCGTCACTTTGTGGTTGCCTCTGTTACATTAATTTATGGTTGCCCTGCCTATGTTGCATCACTTGATGGGTGCCTAAGTTAAATCACTTTATGGGAGCCTACATTACATCCCTTCATGGGTGCGTACGTTACTGCACTCCATGGCTATTTGCGTTATACCACTTCCTGGTTGCCTAAGTTAAATCACTTCATATCTATAGAAGTTGAATCATTTCATGGATGCGAAGTTAAATCTCTTCATAGTTGCCTATATTAAACCCTTTCGTGGCTAAAAATGGTATATAATAATCTTTGTTAAGTACTGATAGACAATGCAAAATTGGAATGATCGTTTGTAGCCAGGGCCATTACGATGGTTTCTATTAATAAGTTGTTGGAGTTTGCAATCCTGTTTTTTAGGCTCCATGCACATGTCTTTGTCCTGAATTTGAGACAATTAATGTATTTTTGAGCAAATATCATACCTGCACTGTTAGACCTTGGCATTTTCATTAATCTGTGGAATACCTATGCCATTATACAAGCAACGCGCAAACACTGAATAGATTTTTTTAAGTTACCCAAAAGTGAGTGACAGTACAGGGGGTAAGAATAGGTCCGGATTAATTGATAATTCAGATCTTCAGAGACATGACCGAATTTTCTAATTGACGTGTTACCAACTCCATGGAGCTTCCGCGTTTTTTTCTCTTTATCCTGGTTATCACGAAAATCATCAGTGATTTTATGACCCAGGTAAGAGAAGTTGCTTACGTACTTAAGCTCTACTCCATTGAGGACAAAATGTTCATGACCGGGAAGGCTACTTTTCCTAGGCCTAATACACATGCATACTGTTTTTACTGTGTTATATTCAATACAAAGTTTATTCGTTTCGCTCTCGCAGATTGCGAGGAGGTTTTGCAGTCCTGTAGGATGGGGAAGGGGTGGAGGGGGTTGAGGCAAGCACCATGTTGTCAGCATAACTAAGGGCATATAGTGCTTCATTTCTTATATGACAGCCAACTCCAGCTGCATTGAACTTTGTATGGATAGAGTCAACGAAAAATTGAACAGCATGGGAGAGAGTAGGCCTCCTTTACGTATACCAGTAGTCATACAAATTGCTGAAGATATCCCCCCCCCATTTTACATAGCATTTTTGGGTTTGAAACCAATATATCAACGTTTGACCAATGTAGGGAGGTATTTGTTTCACAAGCATACACTTGAATAGTGATGACTGATGCACTCGATCAATGCTGCCTTAGTGTCTTGAAAACTCAGATACATGGGAGAAGCACGGTCGGTGAAATTGATTTATAACTTGTTTTAGCGCAGAGACAGCCATTTCTCTGCCCTGTTTGGCTTTAAAGCCAAATTGGTTATCTGCAGTGTTCATATATATTGCAATCCGTCTCTCAAGTACCAGTTCTACTAACTTTGAAAGAGACGTGGCTACGGCTATAGGGCGGTAGTTGCTCTTGTCTGACACACACTTTTTCTTAGATTTTACAATTCGCGATATTATGATCTGCATTAAATTGTCTGGGAGGAAAGATAGAGTAAGGCAACCAGTGAGAAAGGGCGCAAGTGATGTTACAAGCTTCGGAGGGCTGTATTTGTACGCTTCGGAGGGAACATTGTTTGTATCTTGCTTTATTATTGTTAAGTTGCTTTATTTCCTCACGGATTGCGTTGTCCGATACAGTACATTGGTCATCAGGTGAGATCACATGATCAAGAACACTATTAACATAACCTTTATGCTTTCTGTCATCAAAACAGTTCAAAACGCCTTTATAATGGGATTTCTAGAATTCAGCAACATTACTTTCTCCTGTTATTCCATGCATCGATTGAGCAACAGTGTGCACCTTTGGTGTTAGATTTTTTATTTCCTTCAAAAAGTCAATACCCCCTATTTAAGCTCGGTTCGCTACTTGTTTTTTTCCGCTCTGAGCTCGTCCTCACGTCTGCGCACTTGCTTTGTAGCTTTTATTTTATCTGTTTTGTAGCTTTTTTTTTATACCCACAGCTGACCATCACGAGGCCTCCCTGCTTTTTTCCACACACTGCAGGCGTATCTTCTAGCTTCGTGAATTCTCGGACATGTTCATTCCAGCCTGGCACGGTTTTCGTACGCCTGTTGGGTGTAATGCCGAATATACGACCCCCAGATTCAAGAATGGCTGATTGTATGTATGTCAGACAAGAGCGCACATAGTCCTCCTGAGAGGATGTATCGATATTCATGATATTTTCCTCCAGGCAGTCATTCAAACAAAGCTGGAATTATCACTTCACAGCTGCCAATGCTTCATTACTCCCTGGCAACCAGCGCTTCATCACTTCATAGCTGCCAGGGCTACATCACTTCATGGCTACCAGCTGCTCCAACTCACCTTTCAGCTCTGCTGTCGGTTCTGATTTTCTCGCTTATCCCGTATACCAAATAATTTCATTAACAACGCCAATAGCTGTTTATCAGACATTTCCTAGCAAATCGAGTATACCACGAACTTTAGAAGCCCTTGTTCTACAACATGAGACTGTTTATTTTACTAATTATTCTGAAATCATTTTACTATACTGCGAAATCAAAGGATGTCATAAACCGCCAACTCACGATTTCACACTGCAAGCCCTCATATTGTTGAAAATTTGTTACGTATGGATGTGTTAGAAGTATATACAGGTTTACCAGTCATTGCTGAATGTAGAAGACAAAGAAAAATATCCTAACAATGAATGAAAAAGTAAGGGGCAACATCTAAAAATACGTCTGCAGCACCGTATAGTCAGCCTCACTTGCGAGGAGCGATATCTCCTTTTCCGGCAAGTGACCTCTCAATGTGCCTGTACTCTTTATTCAAAGAGATGGGTATTAGTAGGTATGCAATATTCTTCATTTTACATCTGATATAGAATGGAACGTTTAAATCTTTTTATGTTTGGTTACAATCAGTAACATTTTCAAATTTATTGACCATTTCTCGATGAAGGCATATACCTTAATAGAAGTCATGATATCACATTTTTACCGAAATTGTGGCCTTGCGATTCAAGCAGCTGCTACGTTATTTTAATTTTACGCCAATCGAACGGTACGTTTACCATGGAGTATCGAACACAGAAGTAAAGGCAAGTAACGTTTACCTCAAAATGGGACACATAAGCTTACCTAAAGCTAGGAGTACGCCAAGTACGCCGTTCGACCGACCACTGCGGTGCCTCGGTTTCATCGGTGATAGCGCCATGTTTCAATGTGAAGTTGAACCATATCGGAAAATCTGACGGTAAACAAATATACAAAATAAACATTGGTATAAAATATTAGCGAAACCTCTACAGACACTACAATGCCACTTCCCGAAAACAGAAAAGTGACTATTATAGTAGCATGTTGAGAAACACGGGGAAGCCATGCACAAAGGATAACTGGACATGACAACAGCAAGTGGGGATGCAAGCATTATATAATCACATTTATAGGATAACAACAATTCAACAGTTACAGCGTTTCCTCGTAGTAGATCATCCTCGTTTCATGTAGACATTAATTTGGGAAACAAGATTTAGTTAAACGTATTCTATACCAACGATGTGCTGTAGAAGTCGCTTAGTGCGCCTACTATGTACAACAAGGCTCACTTTAGGAAGGAGCAAAGTCAGTACATGTTGTGTAAAGGTATTTATTTCAATAGAAGTTATGTTTATTCCAACGTTGAGTTACAACGGAAATGTTAAAATTTGCATCGAGTAGGATCAAATATTGCCAGTGAAGAACGGCGAGCGTGTGCAATTTTCATTTGATGTATCTTCGCTTACCTTTTGATAATTTATTTCATATTATTCAATTTATTTGGTATATTCCATCGAGCTCTTGCTGCTATTTTCTACACCAGCACAGAAAATGATTTAGACATGACTACACAGATATGATTTATCTCCTGTCCTTTGGGAAAAAATTGATTCTGATTTACAGATAGATGTTCGAGGGTCAGCCTCTGAGGGACGAATTTAGGATGACGAAAACTTACCTGTGAAAAATATGGGTACTTGTGGTGCTTGGCTTGCTCAATCGGCATTTTCAGCTTTCTGGCACTATTTCGGCAGTACTGACCCAGCCAGAAAAGGGGATGGCTAGGAGGTGAAAGTAGTTGCATCTACCTTCCGTCTCTGGCGCCATAATCTAACACTCTGCGGTCGACGGCAGTCGTGCACTCCTTAAGCAATAGCAGGGTAGTACGAACCACAGCTCCTGGACAATTTGGTCGATAGCAGAACCAGACATGGCTTACCTAACCTGAATGAGTAGGAGCTCATTGTTGGGGTGTACCTCTATTAGGCCAATGCAATATATAAATATATATTTCCCCATTACTGCTGAATAAATTCAGTGTTTCAAAAATTAGAACACAACAGTTTATTCGTAGGATAACAAAAATGAACTACGTCAATCACCGGCTTCAATAGTGCCCATTTGCATTTACCTTTCCGCATACATTGTAACAATGCAATGCGAGAAATACCAGTTGGAAATACCTAACAAAGGAGTGACTAAATTATAACTCATGCGCGCACTCAGCGGTGACCCACGGTACTCCAAGGGTTGCACAACGAGCTCCACCTCATGCTAACGGCGAGCGGGAACCTGATGCGGCCAGACAACATATGTACATAACCGCGCTCAAGCGCGGAGCTATATCACTTGATAGGCAGGTTAATGCTTCCCATATATAACCGCGCTCAAGCGCGGAGCTATATCACTTGATAGGCAGGTTAATGTTTCCCATACAAAGCAGCGTGCAAGCGCGGAGCTATACGATTTGATAAGGATAACTACAGCCCTCTGTGAGCGCATACTTCCACCAAGTAAAGCAACGTTCACCAAACATTCAGATTGGTTTTGAAACTCTGGATCCCTTTTTACCATCATCAAAATCTAGTTATTTTTGCCTTTTGACAGTAATAACAGCTTTTGTAATTTTATTGAAGATCCGTTGCTAAGCTTTGAGTTATGTCCTCACAAACATTTTGACAAACTTAGTGAAACACATAAACGAACGAACTGATCACCATCAAAATTTGATCATTTACGTCTTACAACATATTTAACAATTCCTGTAACTTTCATGAAGATCAGTGGTGAATTTCTTCAGTAATTTTGCTAGCAAGCATAAAATCAACCACAGTGACAAACAAATGGAGTGACAAATTATCACAAAAAAGATGGTCATTTACTCTTCCTGATATACCTAACAATTCTTTTAAATTCATGAAAATCCGTCCAAAACTTCTTGAGTTACAGTACTAAGAAAAAATAGGCAGACAAAAAAAAAAAGTTGAACGGATTTTCACCAAAAGTTAATCATCTCTTCCTCCTAGCATACCTAACAAAAGAATCCCTGTAAATTTCTTAAAACTCCATCCATAACGTTTTGAGTTATTTTGATGACAGACAGACAAAATGACAAACTCGACTAAAACATTACCTCCTTGGCGGAGGTAATAATTAAGTGTTCACTACACGTATCTGAGAGCAAACATGGAGCTACACGAGTGTGACAGGTATATTTAGTTTATCGCTTTAAGGCAGTTAAAAAAGCCCACATACGCCTTTTCAATTAAAATCTTTCGCATAACATCAAAGGTTAAGAAGAGCAACATTACGATGTGCCAGTCATCATCATCATCAGGTTAACAAATCTGAAATATGTAAACACCGAGAAATTAAAGTGACAAGAATTGATAAGCACAAGACTATAAATCAAATTCTGGTAATGTTATGGAGAAATTTGGGTGTTTCGAACGGGTGTGTTGTGGGGGTGGGCTAGAATTTAGCTCCTTAGTGAACACTATCTATCTGCATAATATTATTAGAATTTGATATAGTCTTGTGTTTATCAATTCTTATCACTTTATACTTGTACTTCATACTTATACTTTATGCTTATACTTATACTTTATACTTATACTTTATGCTTATACTTATACTTTATATTTATACTTTATGCTTATACATATACCTTATATACTTATTTGAGATTTTATTGATTGACTTGGGGGTGGTGATGATGTCTAACTCATCGAAACGCTGGCCTTCGTGAATTTTAATGTCAGGAGCAAGGTTAAAAAAAAATAAATAAATACATGGGTAGTTTTAGCTACTTGAACGCGCAATGCACTGGATAAATTTAGGAAGGCTGAGAAATCACAGAAGATGTATAAGTGTTCACGAAACGTAACAGGACCAAGCGTGGAGCTACATGGCGTAAGGTAAGTTTAACGTGAATATAGTCAGCATGTGCTGTGCATTTTTTATCGATAGTATGGTAAAAATGCCCCTAATGTATTTTAAGACCTGTATTAAAATATACATATGCTCCTTGTAGAAGCGTTACACTGACTACACCGAAAGGGAATCCCCGTATAACGAGGGATTACTCATTCTGAGCGTGAGTTAACATAGTCCAGATCAGGACTCATGAACCCATGGTTTCGTTGTGCTGTATTCAAATGATTTTAATGGCGAAATACAGAAAATGCGAGGGAATGTAATAAAATATCTATGAGTCATATCCTATTTAAAGATACATGAAATCATTATTATTATAGTCCTGGTTTTACCACCGCACCCACATCATCATCCAAGCAGTGAAACTCAGTTAATTATGTCCCATCAATATATGAATGTTTTATCACCGTATTCCTGCCGAAAAAGCTAACGTTCGCTGAGTGCGCTACTACTGGCAGGAAAAGGCGCAGAGAACAGAAGAAAGACATTCGAGTGGACGGCGCCTCTTGAGGTCCTCCGCACGAAAGGGAGTAGAGGATTCCCGCAGACTAGATCAACCACCTCGATCGGCAACCCACCTCGCGGAACAGAAAGGGAAATATTGAGAGCCTACAAACCTAACAAAACTAACCTCAGCAGGAGCTGCGGCCATGCAGCTGCAACACCCCCTGCGGAGAAGGCACGCGGAACAGCCATGGGTTTTTGAGGACCATACATATTGTGGCAGGGAAAGGGCCCGCCAGAATATACCCCTAAGGGCACAGACCCATGCAAAAAATTCATTATCCACTTGACTTCAAAATAACAGTAAGGTCGCCGAGGTTCAAGCACCATTCAAAAATAAATATCTGTGTTACCATACTATTATTTTATGTCAAATGGATAAAGTGTTTTCTGAAGTCACTGCATTTAGGATGCGATTCATAGTTGTACTGTATACTGTATATTCGCTCCAATTTTCGGTATTTCGCCCTTGAAAACTTTGTGCGTACAGCAATAAAAAGTTTAGGGTAATAAATCTTGATCTTGAAAAACTGGCCAGCGACTGCCAATTGTAACAGAAGAGGGATTAGGCTACTCTGCCATGTTTGGAACCAATTTATTTGATTTAGTTGGTCGTTTCGTAGGTGTCTTGCGTTTTGAAAGTTCTTTTCCACGCCGTTTACTAAATGAACGGTTCGTGAGTATTATGATCGAATACAATTTCCACACTGCCGTCCAGCTTTAGAACTTTGAGCTTAAGCAGAAAAACACCAACATAATTAATGCATACGACTTTTTAGAACACGAAACGATAAACGAGAATCAAGGAAACTTCTCGATCCTTGCTAGTTAGTATGAAAAGTTTCACAACAGCCAGAAGGATATTAACTTAACCAGATACTAACTTAAACATTAACAGGAACTGGTAAAACATATCCGACCGACATGCAACCGCCTTCAAAATTGTCACCAATCGAAGCAATGCACCGTATCTGTTAAAAAAATTGGATTACAGTAACTACAAACCCTGTACTGAAAGACTTGGATGAGAATGAAATAACTCAAGCTGGTTTCTATAAAACTAATAAGCAGCAATAGAGTGTGAGAAAGGATGGAATAGAAAAACAGTCAGAATCGCGTAAGAGTTTGACAGTATACAAGACTAAACCGGTGTTTAGAGAAACCGCCAACGTGGTTATGGGAATGGTTACGTTTTGAACGGTAAAAAAAAGTTAATATACTCCTGTGTGGAGAAACTGGGGGAAGTAAAAAAGTTTGAAAAATTAAAGCTGATATACAAAGTAATTAATCGTAGGTGCACAAGATCGAAACAGCAGAAGTGGGGAGTCAGAGCTACATTACCTTGGAGTCCTAAAGAACTTCGCGAGCTGAATCCTCTTCAGCAGCTACCAGACTTCCAACTTGCCAATGATGGCAGTCCTCCTTTTGTTTTATTGTTCCCAAGATGTCGGCTACAGCACTCGACACACTGAATGTTACATGCGACGTTCCCAGCACCTTCTCGTAATGCCATTGTGGCTTCTCTTTGTATTAGCAGTGTAACACAACACTGTCGAATGCCATCTGCTAAAGGTTCTTTGGAATGATGCAAGACGTCTCAGTGCACTCTTTGTTTGGATACTTAATGAATGGTTCCTAAGTCATCAATTATGATTTGGTAGAAGTACGTCATGACGCTTTGTTTCGATGCTGATGTTAAGATAGGATTGCGCGAATGTCCACAACTCGGCTCGCTAATGTTTTGCTGACTCCTGTTAAATAGAACAAAAGTACTCAGCTCTCTGACTTCTCATTCACTACAAATTTGAAGAGGCATTCGAAAATTTACTGGTGACACTTCTTGTGCGCACCACCTGAGTGCTGATATTGATTAGTATATATATTTTTTGTGGACATACAGTTGTGTTTCAAGGGCTCAATGATTATAGCAGAAAAAAACTCACTCATTCGACTCACGTCGACTCACTCCTAAACGACTGTAGAGCTCTACAACAATGAATTACAGGCGCGTTGTGCTAGTTTTGTAAATGACATGTTAGTGGTAAATGTCAAAGAAATCATTGGGCAGAAAAATTAATAATTTTTGTTCCGAGGTAAGAGTTTACAACGTTGTTACGAGCATAGTGTGCATGTACACGACGCTTCTTCTTCGGTCACAATGGTGAAGGATTGTTACAAGAGAATCTACAACGCCGTTACCGTCCTTGCCATGGGGTAGAATTGTTGTTAGTTAATCTCAGTATATTTTTCTTAAGGAGTAAAGGACTAGAATTTGATTGGTTTCATAATATACCATTGACATTGCGAATAAAATGTAAGCATATTAGGAGGCTTTCGACTAGACAGCGAAATTAAACTTCGAGACTTGACTTGTCCCAATCTTCGAATAGAAACGTTGACTTTGGCACTCCGATGCGCGTTGCAAGTGCTAGCATCGACCCGATGACTTCGAGCCGGCTAGATTTTCTATTGTACAGGTGGCCAACGAAAGATTCTCGATTCAACAAGGGGAAGCCATCTCATCTGCCTTAAGTCCAGGTCAAGTCAAGCCTTGAAATTGTAATTTCGGTGGCCAATCGAACGCACCTACTCAATTTTCCTTACTATCAAATTCTTACTTGGCAATGTTCAGAGCATGACAAAACAAATGAATGAACTACAAGCTATGGCAGCCACTCTTGCGTATGATGTCATCGCACTCGATGAAACATGGATCAACCTTTCAAACAAGAATGTGGAAGCAGAAGTTTCATTGAAAGGCTATAAACTTTTCAACATAGACCGACCTACAGAAACTGGCAGAGGAGAGGGTTCGATCATATATATCAAGGAACAACCTAATCCCATACGTAGAGATCTTGCAGCAACTAAAGAATATGAATTTATCACTACCCATGCTCGTCTCGGCATTCGACAGTCGTTAAATATTATGCTCGCCTATAGGAGCCCTCGCAGTACCGCTGGAACTGATGCAGCACTTTACAACAAGATCGAAAATGCACTGAATACTTTGAATGAAACAATTCTAATGGGAGATTTCAACCTCCCACAAATTGTGTTGGAGTACCTTGTGCAGCCTAGCCCCAGGCAGTAAACTGCTCGAACTCCTCAGTCACCATCACCTGACCCAGCACGTTAATAAACTTACGAGATACGGTAATATTCTAGATCTGGTATTCTCCACTCCTGATTGTGAAATTGTTGTCCTAGCCATCCTAGACCGGCTAGGAGACTACAACATGATTGAATTTACGCTCAAAACTGGCAATGAATTCACCACTAATGCCAGTCATCTCAAGCTGACAGACTATCGACGAGCGAATTTTCAGGAAATGGCTACTGAAATAGAAGCAACTGACTTCGAAACCCCATGCAATGAGAGACGCCAGTGTAGAACAATGCTCATATCTTTTGAAGACGAGCATACTGAGAGCAGCTGAAAGACACATCCCAACTAAAGGAGTTTGTATCAGTAATGATCCCCTGTGGATGAATCGGACAGTCAAACGCTGCATTGCTAGGCGACAAGTGCGTTACAAAGCCTGGAAGCGTAATCCAACAGAGGAGAACAGGTCCAGTCACATNCACAACATGATTGAATTTACGCTCAAAACTGGCAATGAATTCACCACTAATGCCAGTCATCTCAAGCTGCCAGACTATCGACGAGCGAATTTTCAGGAAATGGCTACTGAAATAGAAGCAACTGACTTCGAAACTCCAATGAGAGACGCCAGTGTAGAACAATGCTCATATCTTTTGAAGGCGAGCATACTGAGAGCAGCTGAAAGACACATCCCAACTTAACGAGTTCGTATCAGTAATGATCCCCTGTGGATGAATCGGACAGTCAAACGCTGCATTGCTAGGCGACAAGTGCGTTACAAAGCCTGGAAGCGTAATCCAACGGAGGAGAACAGGTCCAGTCACATAAGGGCTTGTCGGGATGTAAAGTAAATAGTGAGAACCACAAGAGGGAGAAGGAAGTTTCCGTAGCCGCTATGGCAAAATGCAACCAAGGCATTCTATAAATATGTAAATAAAAGACGACTCGAAAAAGAAACCTTAGGTCCGCTCCAAAGACCAGGGCCGGGATGCACGAAACTTCACTAAGTGTATTTAACTCACAGGCTTTCCCTTAACTTCAGAAAAATGCACTTTGTGAGCTACGGGCAAATGCACAAACAATTTTCGCTTTCCCGCCAAAAGAGATTTTCCTTTATTTTTGTACTTAAGTTAAGGGTGCTGGGACCATCCTTAAATACAATAAGGGAACAGCTTCAGAACTAAAACATCGACAAAGAAACATATAACCGGGACAAATTTGGTCAATTTTGAATAATATTTGCATTCTCTAAGTAATTCTACGAAAGTATCGCTTAATAATGTTATTTTAGTGATGTTTAGCAAAGCGCTCTACTGGCAGAAAATTTCCTCGCACGTCTGGCAACTTCGGACGGGCGTCGAAGCCATAGCATCCAATTTTCTATAGGATACTGTCGAATACTTTGCGGTGCGAAAGAAACTGATTTTACATCATAATCTTTTGATATTCTTTGATAGTATGGAGAGTTCTAATTTTTGTTGCTTGATTTAAAAATTATAAAAGTGCACAGCTCTTCGAAAGAAACGCCCAACTCCAAAGCGAGTATCGGAACTTTTAGTTAGGCTGACATTTTCTTTGATGTTTCGGTCGACATACAGTAGTACTACACAAGAAGGGAAAAAAACTAAATCTTCGGACACTTAGTAGTGCATACGGGGAACAAAAGATTGTTCACGAGTCCCAATTATCTTTTCAATGAGTTTTCTCATCTAATGGTCAGAATTTTTGTTGCGGCCTTGCAAACACAACGTTGAATATGCGGTGCTCCATTCCGATAATTGAGTGCCAGCTGCGAAGCTTTCAGTTTGCAGGTTGCGCATAGCTAAAGGATCAATTTAAAGAGCAAGAACTGTCTTTACATTTATAATGATTTTTTATTTATCATCTCATCGGTTTTTGAACTAAAATTAGTTGTAAGGCGTCTAAAACAAGAAAATATGACATGTACGTATCCAGTTGCAGCAGGAACGGAAAAAATCAGCTGGTCGTCGGAGTTTATTTTCGCGTTCCATTTCTGCTTGTAACAGGGACTGTGATTGGTCGATATCGGGCTAAGGACGATTTTAAGCATTTGCCCGCAAAGGGGCTTAAAGAGACGATAAATGTCTTTGAAATTGTGTTGTGCATTGGAGAATTGGTGTACTTAAGGTGTCCTCAGGATAAGGCCATTTAAGCAGTTTAAGGAAGAAATTTCTCTTCAGCGTTGCAGGCGTTTCGTGCATCCCGGCCCAGGGCCGGGATGCACGAAACTACACTAAGTGTATTTAGCTCACAGATTTTCCCTTAACTACAGAGAAGCACACTTTGTGCGCTCCGGGCACATTCACCAACGATTTTCGTTTTCCCGCCAACAGAGATTTTCCTTTATTTTTGTACTTAAGTTACGGGTGCTAGGACCATCCTTAAATGCAGTAAAGGAACAGCTGCAGAAACTAAACGTCGACGAGGAAACATAACGAGTGCAAATTTGGTCCATTTTACATAAGATTTATATTCTCTAAGTGTTTCTACAAAAGTAAAGCTTTAAATTATTCTTTTAATTTTGTTTACCCAAGCGCTCAACTGGCGGAAAAATTTCTTGCACATCTGGCCGCACGAGCAAGCTTCGAAGCGATGAAGCCGTAGTATCTAATTTTCTAGTGGATATTGTCGAACCCTTTACGGTGCTAATGAAGCTTATTTTAATATTCCTAAATAGTATAGCGCGTTCTAACTATCGTTGCTTACTTAAAATATTAGAAAAAAAACACAGCTCATGAAAGAAACCCCTAAGTTAGCGGAACTTTTACTTAAGGTGATATTTTCAGAGCTGTTTCGGTCGACATAGAGTTACATCAGGGAAAAACAAAATCTTCGGACTCTTTGTAGTGGATAAGGGGAATAAAAGATTGTTCACGAGTCCGAATCATCTTATCAATGAGTTTTCTCATCTAATCGTCTGATTTTTTTGTTGCGTCCTTGCAAACACATCGTTGAATATGCGGTGCTCTAGTCCGAAAATTGCCAACTAGGCTATCCTACTCAACCAATTTACAGCAGGCGTCAATTTACCGAACAAAGAAAGTATCTTTAAATCTACAATGATTTTCTATTCATTATTTCATCGGTTTTTTAACTAAGACTTGTTGTAGGGCATCTAAAACAAGAAAATATGACATGTACTCCAGTCACGGCAGAAACGGAAGAAATCAGCTGGTTGCTGGCGTTTTATTTTCGCGTTCCATCCCTGCTTGTAACGGGGACTGTGATTGGTCGATATCGGACTAAGGACGAATTTAAGCATTTGCACGCAAAAGGGCCTAAAGAGACGATAAATACCTTTGAAATTGTTTTGTGCATTGGAGATTTAGTGGACTTAAGATGTCCTCAGGATAAGACCATTTAAGCAGTTTAAAGAAGAAATTTCTATTTAGCGTTACAGGCGTTTTGTGCATCCCGGCCCTGGGCCGGGATGCACAAAACTTCACTAGGGCCTAAGTGTATTTAGCTCACAGTTTTTCCCTTAACTTCAGAAAAGTACACTTTGTGCGCTACGGGTACATGCACAAACGATTTTCGCTTTCCCGCCAAAAGAGATTTTCCTTTATTTTTGTACTTAGTTAAAGGTGCTGGGACCAACCTTAAATACAATAAAGGAACATCGACAAAGAAACAAATAACCAAGGCAAATTGGGTCAATTTTACATAATATTTGCATTCTCTAAGTAATTCTTCAAAAGTATCGCTTAAAAATGTTATTTTTTTAGCTCTACTGGCAGAAAATTTCCTCGCACGTCTGGCAACTTCGGACGGGCTTCGAAGCCGTAGCATCCAATTTTCTATCGGATACTGTCGAACACTTTGCGGTGTGAATGAAACTGATTTTACACCATGATCTTTTGTTATTCCTTGATAGTATGGAGAGTTCTAATTTTTGTTGCTTGATTAAAAATTATAAAAGTGCACAGCTCTTCGAAAGAAACGCCCAACTCCATAGCGAGTAGCGGAACTCTTAGTTAGGCTGACATTTTCACTACTGTTTCCGTCGACATACAGTAGTACTACACAATAACGAAGAAAAAAGCAAAAAATCATCGAACATTTGTAGTGCATACGGGGAACAAAAGATTGTTCACGAGTCCCAATTGTCTTTTCAATGAGTTTTCTCATCTAATGTTCAGAATTTTTTGTTGCGGCCTTGCAAACACCACGTTGAATATGCAGTGCTCCAATCCGATAATTGAGTGCCAGCTGCGAAGCTTTCAGTTTGCAGCATGCGCATAGCTAAAGAATCAATTGAAAGCGCAAAAACTGTCTTTACATTTAAAATGATTTTTTATTTATCATCGCATCGGTTTTTGAACTAAAATTTGTTGTAAGGTGTCTAAAAGAAGGAAATATGACATGTACGTCTCCAGTCACAACAGCAACGGAAGAAATCAGCTGGTCGTCGGCGTTTTATTTTCGCGTTTCATCTCTGCTTGTAACAGGGGCTGTGATTGGTCGATAGGTACCGGGCTAAGGACGATTTTAAGCATTTGCACGCAAAGGGGCTTAAAGAGACGATAAATGCCTTTCAAATTGTGTTGTGCATTGGAGATTTGGTGGGCCATTTAAGCAGTTTATAGAAGAAATTTCTCTTTAGCGTCGCAGGAGTTTTGTGCATCCCGGCCCTGGCCTGTGGCCGAGAGATTAGTCACCAGCCGTATCACAGATACGCCAGTTTCCAAAACTCAATAAAGCTCGAATTTTCTTGTATCTATTATTTTGTGCTGAAGAGCGTGACACAAAAGGTTGGTACAAGCGTATTAATATATAGATTTCACAGAGCTGGAGCTATGATCACCATGATGGTACCCTGTATACGACCTTATGATGTAAGCGAGTTAGTTACAAGCCAGTTGTAAATTTTCCTGAGAAAACAACCAGAAACAATGCTTGCTTATGGTTATCGCTTATAAAAACTAAAATCAGGAATGCTGGGCGTTTTATTTAACCAGAGCTGCATTCGTAGTGGGCAAAATTTTGCCAAGCAACGCAGTGCAAACAGGAAGGAAGACTGACAACAAACTAAGAATAAAACAGATGGATCATCACCAAAATTTACTCTGCTGTTCTTCGTAGTATTACTAGCATTTCGTGTTTATTTGATGAAGATTTGCCCGTCATTTTCAACAATGTAGCCTACAAACGAAAAGACAGGCAAACAAACAGACAAAGAGACTGACGTATCATCTTGAAGAACATTATAATAACAATAGTCAGTTTCTTGAGGCATGTTCCATGAAAATTCTTCCATAACTTTTTAGTTATGTTCTTTAAAGACCGTAAAACTCCATCAAAAACATACGTCCGTCATTAGCCAAAGGTTTGAAAACAAAATGGAAAGAAGATTAGTATGCAATTGGAAACAAGATTTGCTGAACAACAAAAAATGCTCATAAAAAAATGCTCGACTGCGTTTTTGCTTGTGTCATACAATTACTGCATTGTTACATGTTGTGCCATAATATTTCGAAAAAAACTTTAATCTACGGTTTCTTGCAGTGAAACAAGCTCATGTCACTCTATAGACGCATGGTCGGAAAAGTTTAGTTTGAAATTTACGGCGAGTTAAGATTTAAGAAGGGCAATCTACTACAATGCTGGTAAATAAGAATTCAAACTTAGAGTATTTTTATGTACAATCGTGGAGGCACTGACTGAGTGATTGCCAAACCCGTGTGAAGATACCAATAGATTCACTAATCCCCGCACAACGTTCATTAATCCTACCGATAACTTATTCTTCAGAGAGAACTAGTGTTTTCATGACTTAACTGATTAGGTGTCCGCAAAAGTAGCAGCCGCCATGTAAGGAGATTGTGGTGGGATATCTTCTTCTTCTCTACATTCTGGCTGCTGTCCTAGAATTACATGCAGTTCGCCACACCCTCAATAGATGCACATGTATGAGTTCGCTATTCGATAGTAGGTCCATTGTCGCCCGTACTCAAATACCCTGCAGACCGACTGCTAAGTGTAAACAAGCGCCCATAGTGCAAAGGCGAATAATAGTTTACTGCCGTGAAATTTCTGTCACTCTCACCATTGAATGTAAGAAAAAAAGACATGGAGTTAAAAAATCGTAAATAACATGGAAGCAAGCGCATGTTTCAGAAACAGTCATGAAAACTATGCTATGTGACTGTAAAAACAAGCAAATAGAAAATATTTAAGAAGCTTGAGATAAAAAATAAAAACGCACAAAAAACATATATGCGAAAAAATTATCGACGCACGGAAAGTAAGGTAGATGCATGACATGAATGGTAATTTTCACAAGAATCTAGTGTAAAGAGTACGAGGAATTGGAATTTTAGTCATCAGTAATCAAAATGACAAACTATTATTTTATTTAAAAGCTTGAGCCTGCGTCTCAACGGCAAAGGCATTTAATGGAGGAGGGAACAGGGGGCGTACAGTAAGTTTATAGAAACATGAAACCCATGAATGAAGATGTTCCCTCACATGATCAAGAGAGAGTCGGGGAAAAAATAATGAACAAAATTAATCAAGATTATTAGAAGTTTAGCAGTGCACGTAAGCGAATGGAGCCCAATGGTGAGACGTCCCGAGTGCCAAGCCAAGGCTAAGATAACCTATATTTAAGTTCCCACTTGGGGGTCTGCTCTCAAAATCATAGGAAAGGCGGCCACAATCAGAATTCCCTGTGTGCTGAAGGTATTGCACTGAAAGATACGCAGTACGATAGTCTGACCATAATATTGATTTGCAAGTTTAAAAGTATTCTGTCTCTGTTAACCACTTGAATCTCTATGTATTGTTGATATGTGATACGTTAAGTGCGATGAGGTGAAGCAGATAACAAGATGTGTGGCGGATCAGTTAAAGTTCATTAGGAGAGACAAAGTTATAGGATAGAGAAGTTGCACATGTGAGTCTGCATCGAGTGCTTTAGATAATATGAGGAGCGTTAGGTGAGACGATAATAATAATCAGATCACCTGCTTTCTCTTGGATACTCCTATAGTACGTAGGTACTTGTTTTAGGTAATACCAAGTGTGAAAGGTAAGATGATGTGTGATATGTAACATAATGTAGCTACTTTGGATTACGTCAGCCGCGATGAATTCGATGAGGTGTGTTGGTATAGAGAGGTGCGTGTGTTAGGGTAGACAAAGTGAGTTGAAGTAAACAAAGTTTGCCGGATAAACGAGATGCGTTACTGTAGACGAGGTGAGTTGCGGTGTAAGCTTTGTATTACACACGAGATTGGTGCGTTTTCTTGAGCGAAGTGTGTTAAGATAGGCAGAGTTTGCCAGAGTACACGAGACGCGTAATAGTGGATGAAATGCTGTAAAGTAGAAGTTCTAAGAGTAGATAAGTTGCATTAAGCCCGATGCCCACGCACCATAGTCTTCGTAATTATCAGCCACGACCGGGACTATGCATTGACATATTTGAATAAAGCGCAGAAACACTAAACTGTATAATACTTGTGAATTTTAACTCGCTCAGTACTTGGAGAAACAGCCCCAATGGTTTATCACTAGCGGTTTCTATAGAATTGCAGCATTTTGAAGTTGTCTTCAAATTTTTGGGAGAGTTTAAGTATGTGCGAAATGCAACCTTAGCTGCGGCGCAGTAACCGAATTAAACGAGTTAGGTCCATGCTGAAACAACCAATGAAAGTCGTACGTAGCCAATAGACTTGAAGGTGAACGTGGTTCCTTAAGAGCCGTACCTCAATTAAGGTGCGTTAGGCAAGAACTAACATTGTGTATAACAGCGTTGCCTAGGTTCATAGCTGTTAAAAAGGAGAAAACGTTGAATAGCCGTGGAATTTCCACGGGCCCCGCTAGTTGTTTATTAATCTTTTGGTATTTTTTCTCTTCATTTATTTATGAGCTTAAGGGATGAAATTTGCAGTTGACTATTTTCCGAGTAAAATTAATTAAAATACTCATAGGCTGCTCAGCCGGACCGTTGGTCAATCTTGACGTCACTTTTTGATGCCAGCTTCTCGTGAGTCCTCCCGTTACGATCTTTGATTACTAAGTAAATCTGAGCAAATACACTAGTGTTGTAGAAAATAGAGAGCAAAGAAAGTTCTATCGAATGGAACCCTAAAAACTAAAGTAAGTTAAGTTCATTGCGTGTAAGGGATCTTAAAAACGCATCGATATTCATTTCGATGTTAAAACACTTGTACTTTGGACGTCAAACTTAAAAGAACTACATGTATATTATCACAGCAAGTGTCAAATAAAGTAAGTTAAGTGAGGCAGGGATATTTTCTACTCCTGGCACAGGCTCAAATGCCGCTCCAAAGCCGGCCCTGCTACCATGCTAATCCAATATAAATTAGGCAGTTTCTAACTTGATCCCTGATTCCTCTAGCACTACATGACGCACAAGATCAATGTAACTTATGTCACATTGCCTCATCATTTGTTTTCTAACAAAAACACTGGTGACTTATCATATGAAATTTATCGGAAGACAATACACTATCACCACAGCCGGCAACTTGAACGAGAAAAGAGGGCCGGGAGGTGGCAGCCCGGAAGACTTGCAGAAAGAAAAAAAAATGTGGGGGAGGTGGTGTAAAATGGACCGAACGCAATATAATGTAAAAAAGGAAAGCTCTGTAATCATTGCATTTGTCAAAAATCGATATTACAAATCTGCGCGAGGCTCTGTGCGGTACGCTTTTCATTATTAGATAGGGGAATGTTCAAGATGCTAGAAGCTCTGACTTCTTTTCGCTTCTTGAAAATAGTTTCAAGACATTAAAGTTTGACCAGTATCATATCTACGCTTTTTTATTTTCTTTTTTTTTACGCTGTATTATGTTCACTTTGCTGGTGGCGGACATTATTAAAGGGCTTGCGGTATGGAGCGCATAGTGGGTAGTGTTGGGCATCTCGACTAAAGTTTTTTTTCGAGCGAAAGTGCAATATCTACGGAAATAAGCGACGTTTTGAGAACAGAATGTTACGCTGCTGTTTCTGAAAAAATTAGCTGAGTCTGTTGCAATGTGTTTTACAGCTATCAAATCGAACAAAACAGAAAAATGATGGACTATTTCGAAGGTTCCCGTAATAGTGCAAATAAAAAAAAATCAGATAAGCGAAGAATAATTGTAACGTATAAGATTATGAATGGCTAAATTATCTTTAAACTGTGAGAAATAGAGCTTGAAAAAGGCGTGCCAATGCATAGGAAAATGATGCAAGAAGAACCATCGTATTTCTATGTCTTTATCAAGACGCAATGGCTAATTCCTTGCTGACAGAATATAGGTGAGATACACAGGTGAAATCAGAATACATTGAGAGATTAGACGAAGTTTTAGGTAGACGGACTGCATGACGGTAGACACGTTTAGACGGGTTAAGTTAGAATCGCTGCCTCAGGTCAAAATAAGGTAAATGAAAACAAGAATTTACCGTGGTAGATACACGGGTCCCGTGAGAGCAACTATAAATTTCCCTGAATTTTCTACTCTAGACACCAAGCTGACGAGCCTAGCGTAATTATTTCGGTACCAATCATCGTGAACTGGCCATGCTCTAGTAGATGTATTGCAGTAGATGGATTACAACTCCAATACCAACAAACGCACTGATGCAAGTCGCACTCAATGCTTTGATTTTCCTTGGTGACTTCAATATTGTTCTAAATTCATTTTATGAAGCGAGCCTAATTTATTTGCCAAGAAGCGTGAAAGAAAAGCTGACGTGAACGCACTAGCGGCTTCCTGCAATGGGTAACAGTAATTAAATTTGACCGGAAACACACACACTCAGGTTTCTTATACAGTAATACATGTCACCTACCCTTCCCAGTTCTGGGAAAGGTAAGTGTCTCCACGGAGGCTGGGCACGTACCCATCAATGCTGAGTCAGCTCGTCATAATTAGAGCCCGGATAGCTAGTCTTAAAAAGTGGTAAAATAGCGCGAAAAATATAGTGAAATAGCACCTTAAAAAAGTCGGTGATGCAGGTATCATAGCAAAATAGTTTTTATCGCTAGCAAAATAGTTTTTATATCTAGCATAATAGTTTCTATTTCTAGCAAAATAGTTTTTGTTTCTAGCAAAATAGCATATAAAACTTTGCCAATTTTGGCTAAAATTCAGCAGTTTTCTTTCATTTGTAGCTATAAAAAACTGAGAGGAAGTTAATATATTAATGGGAAACCGTGTTACTTTTTTCATTCATCCTATAAGCATATTGCATGGACAGGAATTTTCTTCATACAGCTCAGTTTTGTAGTGTAGTTATAAAAGAATGAAATAAAACATGGTTCAATTCGCTTTTAGGACCATCGCGCATTTTCGATATTTTGAAGTCATATATGAGTAGAAGGACGTATTCTAAGACGTTTTTCACGAATGACGTTTTTGGGGTAAATGCTTAGTTTTCAAGAT
>LQNS02278096.1:29020596-29033734 GCA_001587735.2 Parhyale hawaiensis | reverse complement strand
TATAAGCACCATTATAGCCAATTCTGTACGCGAGAGAAACCACAGTAACAGTTAGCCATTGCCCGAACTTTCTGTACTTGGCGACAACATTTTTCGATATTTTGCAGCTCAAGTAGCTAGCCAGTGTTGAGCGGGAGACTGAATGAAATAAATCGAAAAAATACGATGATATGTTCAAGAAAACCATATACGAAGGCCTGAGGCCCCACACCTAAAACACTTCGACTCGTCGATGTGATGTAAATATGCTACGTGAGGTCACAGCTATGTTTTATTTCAGTCCTATTGAGTCCTCCCGTTGTATTCCTTGCTTCGTGGCGGTGACTGTCAGTATAAAAAATTAGAAAGTAAAGAAAGCTGTCCTTAACTCTTAACTACATGACGTAATAGCCAGTCTCCCAAGCGGCACGAGAAAGGAAATAGTTTCATATTGCTTTCGGCACATAATTCTTAGTCGCATCGCTAACAGAATCAGTAGTAGTTAATATAAGTAGTAGGCTGTCAGCTAGCGTAAACTGCCCTCGACACAGTGTGATTTTCAAAGGGATGAGACCAGCAGGGACATACAGGGTGCCAAGGAAATGAAAATCTAAAATAGGAACATATAACATTAATAAGAGGGCTCAATTTGTAATGAAGAGGAAGAATACTAGCCAGCGATACAGGGGAAATTATGGGTGTACTTTAGGGAATGGTAATATGTTTCCAGCAGTTTGAATACAAATATCATTCATCCAATTCTAGACAAGTGTAATAATATCCATATGCGTCAGTCGGAAATTTATCATTACAGAGATAACTTTTCTGTAACTCTCCTTTCTATTCGATGAGTTAAATTGGGAGTGAAGCTCGCATAGCCAAACCCGCAGACTTTAGTTAACGGTTATGATGAGTATAAGCACAAGTAAGTTAAGCAAAGATATGTTGATTCTATTTGTCTGATGTTCGGTAACACTTCACTTTGTATCAAAAATCAATTAAATTTATATTTATCAAATAATATATATGGGTATCACTCCAGTTGTACGGCTGATTTCTAGTACTCAAACTGCTGAACGCGATACCTAGTATAGTTTTCTCAACTTATACTGCATTTTTTAAACAGTATTGCGTACGGAGTGAGATGGCTCTAAGTTTCAGTTCACGCAATTGAAGGAATCGTCTTGAGCATCACTCGACATTACAATCAGCCGTAATTAATTGGTACGGAGCACAGGTAGAACAATGACAGCCTAGCAGGATCAAAGTCTAGTACGGCGAGAGCCTAATTACATTTGTCAAATTTGCGTTTGAAACAGAGCAAATCTTGACAACCAAGGCTGGTGGCATTTCAGGGCATTTTGTAAAACAATGATGCTACTAAAGTCCAATTTCATGAATATGATTAATATGAGAGGATTTTCTTAGTTAAATTGTGATATACAATGTTTTTTAACATATAACCAACCATTTTGTGCAACAGGGACTGCAAATATGCATACGATACCTCGTAATTTTTTTTAGATACATTTTGGAAAGTTTTCACTCGTTTTATAAGTGAATGCATAGGCTAGAAATACCTTGACTCCGCACTGAAATCGAACTTTTCGCAAGTGGGCTTAGTGGCCGATTTACGTAAGCGTTGATAAAATAAGTTTTAATAATCATAGAGAACTCAAACAAAGATTAATTTCTTCGTCGTTCCTTAAGAATTGTGTTGCAAAGCAGGGAATCTAAATTCACAATCGGATATCTTCAGTGAGCGATAAAAATCATATACCTTTTGCCATCAGGAATAATTGAAAATTTATCATAATTGCTAGGCATACAGAATAAGAATTTCACAGACACATAAATGTTACATGTAATGCACTTTAGTATCACTGGAATTGAAAATTTTCCAAAAGTAAATTTTAATCAGTAACCACCAAAATTGAAGTATGTAAAGCTTTTGGTGGAGCTCATTTTAATAGCCGAAAAAAGAAAAGTGAAGAAATCCTAGTAAGACTGAAAAAAATAGAATCCCACTAATACTACAGAGTGACACCACTTTGGTGGCTATGAACTAAGGATGGATAATTTATAACCATGAGATAAAGATACCAGGGGCTGTTAAATTATTATACTAGATCAGCACTGCATATCCCTTTTGTTGAATTAGACATCAATATATACAGTACTTCATTGGATATTATCATCCCATCGCAAAAGTGTGCAATTACACGAAATCCACCAACTCCACAAACTTCACAAAGACCACCAAGTCTACAAAGTCCACAAAATTCACAAAGTCTACTAAGCTCACCAGCTACACCCGGGCCACCAGGTCTCGAGCTCAGGCGAGGCTCAGGCCTATCACAAATATTACTATAGCGTTGTTCCTACCTTCGCGTGTTACGCTCTTCAACAATAGAAGGAAATTAGAGATTTAACTTCCAATGTGAATCATTTCATACGTATCAAGTCTACCTTCCAGTTTCTTACAACATTCTATTCGCTCTGCTGGTAGCGGATGGCATTTCTAATAGGGCGGGTTGCTTAGCCAGGCTACGCCACGGGTGAACAAAACGGGTAGTGTTGGGAATCTTTGTTCTGAAATATTTTTTGAAGCGAGTGTGCTGCTGGGAAAGCATTCGCCACTACAGTGCGATGTAGCAAATACAATGACATCTCGAGAAAAGAAGATTACCTTCTTGCGAGTGAAGAAATTGACCGAATCTGTTTTCTTTCATCATAATGCTACTAGAGGGCCCGCGCTGTCTTAAAATGACAGAGAAGAATTTGTGATGACGTTCTTCATTGGTCATACATTCGTTATTACAACTGCTAACCTAAGCACCCTGACAAAGAGCGTTTACGACTTGACAGCCGCTCAGTATCGAAACTTTTTTCCTCTATGAAATGGAGAAAATTCATGGCTTATTCCAGCCCGATCAGCAACGCTCAAAGTAATAGCGCAGATTCGGCATTGTGGATACGGTAGGCTAGCTTATACAGATTTAGTGGTTTTTGTTCAGTAAAACCTGTTTCATCGACCACTGAATTAAATTTGAGAGAATAACTGAAGCAATGAAATCATCTGAGGGAAGAAACTACGAATCAAGATGCCTAAGAGTGCCAATGGAAGCTTCAGATATCTTCAATGCTGCGAGTTCAATTTCGGCAATGCATGATGTGCATTAATTCAGACATATGGTCGTCCGATACTTTGCCATAGAATCGATGTATGGAGAAGCAAATACTCGTATAAATCAGACTAAACCTGCGATGTCGTCATTGTTTGAATTTCAACTGTCCCTGATTAAGATATGTTTGCCATCTTCTGCAACCCGGCATATTTTCTACCGATCACTTTTCAGTGGATTTTGAGAAGACGACCAAAGCCTCCAACCTGGGCTAATTTCCGCCTGTTTTGTTAAAGCGTAACAGAAAATGGATAAACAGATAAACAAACAGATAATTACACATCGGTCTTTATTATATTATAGATAACAGAACAAAGCAGAGAAAATGATGGGCTACTATCAGTAGCTACGAGTTTCAAAATGAAAAAAAAATCGGATGCACCGACAAAATTGAAACGTCTAACCTTATGGACGCAAGTGCGAATTCTTAGATGACAGTACAAAGCGTAATTCAGTGGTGAGATCGAAATACTAGGAAAGGTTAGACGAGATGTACAATAGATAGACTGCGTAACGAACGACACACCTTTACACCTTTATTTTCTCAATACAATTTCAAAGTAAATGATTAAAACATAATGAACTTAAAGAAGAACATGCCTTTTAAAAGCGAGCGGGTCGCTTGTGAGGTCAGCTATCCACATAAGTCAACATGTCCTATCATATCACCATTGAACTCGGGCAACTAAGCAAAAAATAAATGACCTATAGTAAAGTGACAATATTCATATAATCTCTGGTATATAATTATCCTTAATCGCTCTAGACCTATGAACAGAAACCACAAGTAAAGCACTCCAGTCGCAAACTGTGAATCCAAATAATCAAGCAAGCCAACCTTGAACCTGCAATGCAATACTATGATCAGAGCACAATGATAAGCTGTGATTATGCCTATGCTGATAGGTGCTATTAATTTGTTCTAACCAATATCGTCTTTGACAGTTACTCTAGTTGTAAAATAGCTATACCTGATCAATTTTTCTTTCTATCAGGTAGATTATTTTTGGTCAACATTACCAGTAATTTCATTGGTACTCAAAATCTTTTCTTATCGCACTGTATATGTCTGAATTTTTACTGGAGGTACATACAGTAAAAACAAAAACCGAACTACGTCACTCTCAGAATTGTATGGAAATGTAAAAACCTTAGTAAGAGGAGCCCGACATAAAATTGGAAAGAAAACAATCACTGTTTTGTATAAGGGTAACAATCCTATCGCTTAAGCTAATATAACTATTTCCAGTTTTAACAGTCTATTATACGAGGATAAGCGGCGGACATAAGTTCAGACGGGGTGGCTTAGGATATGAGCGCTACCTCAGGTTAAATATAGTGAGTGAAACATTCACTAACAGTGGAATTTCCATGGGTGCAGCAAGCAGTAATTAATAAGCCGTTCTTAGGTCCGTATCCTGGATACTGTACGATCATCGGAAGGCTTCGAGCAGACGAACACACGGACTGACTGAGAGACAGACAGCTCTCTTATTTTAGAATAAATTATTTTATTCTTAGTTTAAGCCTCCCTACTCACAGAGTACACTGCGATTGAAAGAGAGGAAGAAAGAAGGGACACAACGAATGCCTAGACAAACGTAGAACCTATGCAAGAGTCAACGCGCATATGAGAACAGCAAGTCGGGAAAGAAGAGGAAGAAGAGAACAGAGCATAATCAGTATGAGTATGAAAATTGAAGGAAGCAAAGTGGACACGAAAGATAAATGTCCCGAAGACCTAGCTATTTGCTAAGGTGGGTCGGCTGCTAATTGATATTAAGATGAAATTTAGGTGCTGATACAACTCCTCATAACTGATGCCATCTAAAACTGCACATCGTGGCTGTCCATGCCATTTGACATTACTGTCTAGGTATAATGCGTCACTTTGTGATTGCTTCCGTTACATTAATTTATGCTTGCCTTGCCTATGTTGCACCACTTCATGGGTGCCTGAGTTAAATCACTTTATGAGTGTCTACATTACATCACTTCATGGGTGCGTACGTTACTGCACTCCATGGCTATCTGCGTTATATCACTTCCTGGTTGCCTAAGTTAAATCTCTTCATGGCTACAGAAGTTGAATCATTTCATGGATGCGGAGTTAAATCTCTTCATGGTTCCCTATATTAAATCACTTCATGGCTCCAAACGGTATATAATAATAATCTTCGTTAGGTACTGATAGACAATACAAAATTGGAATGATATATGGTACTCAAGAGAATGTATCTTATTTCTAGGTTAGAAATAGCATATATCGCAGAAGTCTTACACACTAGACCTCATTACGCCATATAACTTGGCCTCCATCAGGTAATAGTATGCGCTGCCATCGTATATACGTACTTGATCGTTTGTAGCCCGGGCCATTACCGATAGTTTTTATTAATAAGTTGTTGGAGTTTTCAATCCTGTTTTTTAGGCTCCATGCACAATTCTTGGTCCTGAATTTGAGACAATTAATGCATTTTTGAGCAAATATCATACTTGCACTGTTAGACCTTGGCACATTCATTAATCTGCAGAATACCTATGCGCCATTATAAGCAACGCGCAAAAACTGAATAGATTTTTCGAAAGTGAGTGGCAGTACAGGGGGTGCGGAATAATTGACAATTCACATCTTCTGAGACGTGACCGAATTTTCTAATTGACGTGTTACCAACTGCATGGAGCTTCCGCGTTTTTTCTTTATGTCCTGGTTATCACTAAAATTATCAGTGATTTTATGACCCAGGTAACAAAAGTTGCTTAGGTACTTATGCTCTACCACATTGAGGACAAACTGTTCATGACCGGGCAGGTTACTTTTCCTCGGCCTAATATACATGCATGCTGCTTTTTCTGTGTTGTATTCAATACAAAGTTTATTCGCATCGCTCTCGCAGCTTACGAGGAGGTTTTGCAGTCCTGTAGGATGGGGGGAGGCAAGCAGCATGTCGTCAGCATAACTAATGGCATATATAGTGCTTCATTGCTTATATGACAGCCAACTCCAGCTGCATTGAACATTGCATGGATACAGTCAATGAAAATATTGAACAATGGGAGAGAGCAGGCCTCCTTTACCATTAGTCATGCAAAACGCTGAAGATATTTTCGCCCAATTTTACATAGCATTTTTGGGTTTGAAACCAATGTATCAACGTTTTAACAATGTAGGGAGGTATTTGTTTCACAAGCATACACTTAAACAGTGATGACTGATGCACTCTATCAAATGCTGCCTTAGTGTCTAGACATGTCAGATACATGGGAGAAGCGTGGTCGGTGAAATGATTTACATCTTGTTTTAGCGCAAACACAGCCATTTCTCTGCTTTGCTTTAAAGCTAAATTGGTTATCTGCAGTGTTCATATATATTGTCATTCGTCTCTCAAGAACCAGTTCTACTAACTTTGAAAGAGACGTGGCTACTGCTATAAAGCGGTAGTTGCTCAAGTCTGATACACACTTTTTATTACTTTTTACAATTGGCGATATTATGATCTGCATTAAGTTGTCTGGGAGGAAAGATAGAGTAAGGCAACCAGTGAGAAAGGCAGAGAGTAACGCTACAAGCTTCGGAGGTCTGTATTTGTACGCTTCGGAGGGAACATTGTTCGCACCTTGCTTTATTATTTTTAAGTTGCTTTAATTCCTCACGGACTTCATTGTCCGATACAGTACATTGGTCATCAGATGAGATCACATGATCAAGAATACCATTAACAAAATCTTTATGCTTGCTGTCATCAAAACAGTTCATAATGCCTTTATAATGGGATTTCCAGAATTCAGCAATATTACTTTCTCCTGTGATTCCATGAATCGATTGAGCAACAGTGTGCACCTTTGGTTTCAGATTTTTTATTTCCTTCCAAAAGTCAATACCCCTATTAAAGCTTAGTTTGCTACTTGGTTTTTCCGCTCTGAGCTCGTCCTCACGTCTGCGCACTTGCTTAAGGGCAATTCGGCATCTGTTTTGTAGCTTTTTTACCCACAACTGACCATCACTAGGCCTCCCTGCTTTTTTCCACACATTGCATGCGTGTCTGCTAGCTTCGTGAATTCTCGGACATGTTCATTCCAGCCTGGCACGTTTTTCGTACGCCTGTTGGGTGTAATGCCGCATGTACGACCCCAGATTCATGAATGGCTGTTTGTATGTATGTCAGACAAGAGCGCACATAACCCTCCTGAGAGGATGTATCGATATTCATGATATTTTCCTCCAGGCAGTCATTCAAACAAAGCTGGAATTATCACTTCACAGCTGCCAATGCTGCATTACTCCATGGCAACCAGTGCTTCATCACTTCATAGCTGCCAGGGCTTCATCACTTCATGGCTACCAGCTGCTCCAACTCTCTTTTCAGTTCTTCTGTCGGTTCTGATTTTCTCGCTTATCCCGTATACCAAATAATTTTAATAACAACGCCAATAGCTGTTTATTTGACATTTCCTAATAAATCGAGTATACCACGAACTTTAGAAGACTTTGTTCAACAACATGAGACTGTTTATTTTACTAATTATTCTGAAATCGTTTTACTATACTGCGAAATCAAAGGATGTCATAAACCGCTAACTCACGATTTTACACTGCAAGCCCTCATATTGTCGAAAATTTGTTACCTATGTAAGTGTTAGAAGTATATACAGGTTTACCAGTCATTGCTGAATGTAGAAGATTAAGAAAAATATCCTAACAAGGAATGAAGAAGTAAGGGGCAACATCTAAAAATACGTCTGCAGCACCGTATAGTCAGCCTCACTTGCGAGGAACGATATCTCCTTTTCCGTCAAGTGACCTCACAATGTGTCTGTACTCTTTATTCAAAGAGATGGGCATCAGTAGAAATGCAATATTCTTCATTTTACATCTGATATTGAATGGAACGTTTATATCTTTTTATGTTTGGTTACAAACAGTAGCAGTTTCGAATTTATTGACCATTTCTCGATGAAGGCATATACCTTAATGGAAGTCATGATATCACATTTTTACCGAAATTGTGGGCTTTGTGGCCTTGCGATTCAAGCAGCTGCTACGTTATTTTAATTTTACGTCAATCAAACGGTACGTTAACCATGGAGTATCGAACACAGAAGTAAAGGCAAGTAACGTTTACCTCAAAATGGGATATATAAGCTTACCAAAAGCTAGGAGTACGCCGTTCGACCGACCACTGCGGTGCCGCGGTTTCATCGCTGATAGCGCCATGTTTCAATGTGAAGTTGAACCATATCAGAAAATCTGAAGGTAAACAAATATAGAAAATAAACATTGTTATAAAATATTAGTGAAACCTCTACAGACACTACAGCTCTACTTCTCGAAAACAGAAAAGCGACTATTATAGTAGCATGTTGTGAAACACGGGGAAGCCATGCACAAAGGATAACTGGACATGACAACAGCAAGTGGGGATGCAAACATTATATAACCACATTTATGGGATAACAACAATTCAACAAATACAGCGTTTCCTCGTAGTAGATCGTCCTCGTTTCATGTAGACATTGATTTGGGAAACAAGATTTAGTTAAACGTATTCTATACCAACGATGTGCTGTAGAAGTCGGTTAGTGCGCCTACTATATGTACAACATGGCTCACTTTAGGAAGGAGCAAAATCTGTGCATGTTGTGTAAAATTATTTATTTCATTGGAAGTAATGTTTATTCCAACGTTTAGTTACAATGGAAATGTTAAAATTTGCATCGAGTAGGAGCAAATATTGCCAGTGAAAAACGGCGAGCGAGTGCAATTTTCATTTGATGTATCTTCGCTTACCTTTTGACAATTTATTTCATATTATTCAATTTATTTGGTATATTTCATCGAGCTCTTGCTGTTATTTTCTACACCAGCACAGAAAATGATTTGGACATGACTACACAGATATGATTTATCTCCTGTCCTTTGGGAAAAAATTCTGATTTACAGATAGATGTTCGAGGGTCAGTCTCTGAGGGACGAATTTAGGATGACGAAAACTTGCCTGTGAAAAATGTGGGTACTTGTGGTGCTTGGCGTGCTAAATCGGCATTTTCAGCTTTCTGATACCATTTCGACCAGAAAAGGGGATGGCTAGGAGGTGAAAGTAGTTGCATGTACCTTCCGTCTCTGGTGCCATAGATCTAACACTCTGCGGTCGACGGCAGTCGTGCATTCCTTAAGAAATAGCAGGGCTATATGTTTGTAGTACGAACCACAGCTCGTCGACAATTTGGTCGATAGCAGAACCAGACATGGCTTACCTAACCTAGAAGAGTAGGAGCTCATTGTTGGGGTGTACCTCTATTAGGCCAATGCGATATATAAATATATATTTCCCCATTACTGCTGAATAATTTCTGTGTTTCAAAAATTAGAACACAACAGTTTATTCATAGGAAAACAAAAATGAACTGCGTAAATCACCGGCTCAAATAGTGCCCATTTGCATTACCTAGCCCGCATACATTGTAACAATGTAATGCGAGAAATACCAGTTGGAAATACCTAACAAAGGAGTGACTAAGTTATAACTCATGTGCACACTCAGGGGAGACCCACGGTACTCCAAGGGTTACACAACGAGGTCCACCTCATGCTAACGGTGAGCGGGAACCTGATGCGGTCTGACAACATATGTACATAACCGCGCTCAAGCATGGAGCTATATCACTTGATAGGCAGGTTAATGTTTCCCATACAAAACAGCGTGCAAGCGTGGAGCTATATCACTTGATAGGCAGGTTAATATTTCCCATACAAAACAGCGTGCAAGCGTGGAGCTGTATCACTTGATAGGCAGGTGAATGTTTCCCATACAAAACAGCGTGCCAGCGCGGAGCTATATCACTTGTTAGGCAGGTTAATGCTTCCCATACAAAACAGCGTGCAAGCGTGGAGCTATATGATTTGATTAGGATAACTACAGCCCTCTGAGAGCGCATACTTCCGCCAAGTAAGGCAACGTTAATGAAACATTCAAATTCGTTTTGAACTCTGGATCCCTTTTTACCATCACCAAACTCTGGTTATTTTTGCCTTTTGACAGTAATAGCAGCTTTTGTAATTTTCTTGAAGATCCGTTGGTAAGCTTTGATTTATGTTCTCACAAACATTTTGACAAACTTAGTGAAACACATAAACGAACGAACCGATCACCATAAAAATTTGATCATTTACGTCTTACAACATAGTTAACAATTCCAGTAACTTTCATGAAGATCCGTTGGGAATTTCTTGAGTAATTTTGCTAACAAGCATAAAATGAAACACAGCGACAAACAAACAAACGGACTGACAAATGATCACAAAAAGATGGTAATTTACTCTTCCTGATATACCTAACAATTCTTTTAAATTCTTGAAGATCCGTCCAAAACTTCTTGAGTTACAGTACAAAGAAAAAATAGGCCGACAAAAAAAAAAGTTGAACGGTGTTTCACCAAAAGATAATCATATCTTCCTCCTAGCATACCTAACAATAGAATCCCTGTAAATTTCTTAAAAATCCGTCCATAACGTTTTGAGTTATCTTGATGACAGACAAAAGACAAACTCAACTAAAACATAACCTCCTTGGCGGAGGTAATAATTAAGTGTTCACTACACGTATCTGAGTGCAAACATGGAGCTACACGAGTGTGACAGGTATATTTAGTTTATCGCTTTAAGGCAGTTAAAAATGCACACGCACGCCTTTTCTATTAAAATCTTTCGCATAACATCAAAGGTTAAGACGAGAAACATTATAATGTGCCAGTCATCATCATCATCAGGTTAACAAATCTGAAATATGTAAACACCGAGAAATTAAAGTGACTAGGATTGATAAGCACAAGACTATAAATCAAATACTGGTAATGTTATGGACAAAGTTAGGTGTTTCGAACGGGTGTGTTGTGGAGGTGGGCTAGAACTTAGCTCCTTAGTGAACACTATCTAGTCCTTTGTGCATAATATTATTAGAATTTGATTTATAGAGTTGTATTTATCAATTCTTATCACTTATACTTTATACCTATACTTTATGCTTATACTTATGCTTTATACTTATACTTTATATACTTATTTGAGATTTTATTCACTGACTTGGTGGTGATGATGATGATGGTGATGTCTGGCTCATCGAAACGTTGGCCTTCTTGAATTTTAGGGCCCTGTCAGACGAGCGGGTTGGCCGCCGCGGGTGCAAAGCGGGTCAGCCGCCCCGGAACCGCTTTTGAAAGAGTTTATATTGATTCCTATGTAAAACGCTGGCTGATGTCACACGGGCGGTCTACCCGCCTGACCGCGGCGGGTGAGACGCATTTCCTCACTTAAAACCGCCGCGGCCAGCCCGCCTGGCTATATCAGACGAGCGGTGTCGAGGCGGCACGACCGCGGCGGTCGCCAGGGTTACCTGCACTACAGCATTTTGCTTTTCAATTGAGTCTTGCAAATGCGGTAACAGTTCATAGAAGCATTTGGAAATATAAAAGATTTAGTGGGACCATTTTCCATTTTTTTTAAATAGCAGATAGTGAGCACCTTCTGTTAAACGGGCACTTGTTACTGGGTGTGCCTATAACCGTTAACGACGCCGCTGTTGACGCTTCTTTCGAAGCAAAAGTGTTAATAACAATACTTCCTGTTCTGAACTTATTTTAACACAACCATACGCTTCATCAACGGCACGCTTCGAACTGCAGCGGCCGTCGCATGGAACCACCTATATCATGTCACACGGGCGGGTCGGCCGCTACTGAACCGCGTCGGGTTAGTAGCGGCCGACCCGCCAGTGTAACATCTTAAAGGCGGCCTGACCGCCAGCGGGCAAAAGCCGCTCGTCTGACAGGGCCCTTAATGTCAGGAGCAAGGTTTTTAACAAAAAAAAATAAATACACGGGTAGTTTTAGCTACTTGAACGCGCAATGCACTGAATAAATTTAGGAAGGCTGAGAAATCACAGAAAATGTATAAGTGTTCTCGAAACGTAACAGGGACATGCGCGGAGCTACATGGCGTGAGAGGTAAGTTTAACGTGAATAGTCAGCATATACTGTATATTTTTTATCGATGATATGGTAAAAATGCCCCTAATGTATTTTAAGACCTACATTAAAATATACATCTGCTCCCTGTAGAAGCCCGCGTTGCACTGACTCCACCCAAAGTGGACCCCCGTATAATGAGAGATTACTTATTTTGAACATGAGTTAACATATTCCAGACCAGGATTCATCAACCCAAGGTTTTGCTCTGCTGTATGCAAATGATCTTAATGGCGAAGTACAGAAAATGCGAGAGAATACAATAAAATACCTATGAGTCATATCAATTTGAAGACCCATGTAATCAATTATTATTAGTATATTCCTGGTTTTACCACCGCACCCATGTCATGATCCAAGCAGTGAAACTCAGTTCATTGTGTCCCATCAGTATATGAATGTTTTATCTCCGCATTCCTGCCGAAAAAGCTAACGTTCGCTGAGTGCGCTACTACTGGCAGGAAAAGGCGCAGAGAACAGAAGAAAGACATTCGAGTGGACGGCCCCTCTTGAGGCCCTCCGCACGAAAGGGAGTAGAGGAGTCCTGCAGACTAGGTCAACCACCTCCATCGGGAACCCACCTCGCGGAACAGAAAGGGAAATATTGAGAGCCTACTAACCTAACAAACCTAACCTCAGCAGGAGTTGCGGCCATGAAGCTGCTACACCCCCTGCGGATGTAGCATCTGGCCGCAGTTCCTGCTGACGAGGTTAGTTTTGTAGAGTTAGGTAGGCTCTCAATACTTCCCCTTCTGTTTCGGGAGGTGGGCTGCCGAACGAGGTGGCTGACTTATTCCCGCTAGACTTCTACTTTATTGTATTTCGTTTCCTTCCCCTGTGCGGCGTAACTGAGCGACAGCGTTCAGCCGCGCCCGGGGGTTGGAGATGCTCAACTTGCGCCTTTTTCCTGTCAGTAGCGCACTGACCACTCTGAGACGTACCGGCAGAAAAGC
>LQNS02278096.1:28997446-29013036 GCA_001587735.2 Parhyale hawaiensis | reverse complement strand
CGAAGCCAGCAAACTGTGTATTGAATATAATACTGTTAAAACTGTTTGTATGTACATTAAACCTAGGAGAAGTAACCTGCCCTCCGATAAAGTTACTCGACTTGATTGTGTAGATCTCACTTATGTAGACAGCTTCTCTTACCTGGGGCATAAAATCACTAATGATTTTCGTGATAACCAGGATATATAGAGAAAGAAGCGCGAAAGCTGCACGCAGTGGGCAACATGCTAATCAGAAAGTTTGGTCACTGCTCGGATGACGTTAAAGCTACCGCTGTCCCTTGTACTATAACTCGCTTTGGTCTAACTTTAAGCAGAAATCGATAGGACGCCTACGCGTTGCCTATAATGACATGTTTCGGCCTGATGAATGTGCCCAGGTTTACTAGTACAAGTATGATATTTGCTCAAAAGCATACAGATTGTCTCAAAGTCAGATCAAGAAAATGGGCGCTGAGTCTCCAGCTCATGATGAAAAACATGATAACGCCTTACTCAAGGTGATCCGTAACGGGCCTGGCAACAAACTATCTAACATGTATAGCCGATGGCAGTGCATACCTACTATTTCCAAGCAGGGGCCAAACAATGGGTCGCAATGTAGTGTAGTTTGTCATGATAGTATTACCTGTTCTTAGTATCTAATGTAACTTTAGTATTAAGCTGTCTCCTGTGTACCATTCCCTATGTGTACCTAATAAAGCATATTATTATTATTTACAAAGTTTCTGAGAGTCTGGGCTGCTTATCTATCGTTCTGTAGCTGTATATATCTGCAATCTGTTTGTTTTATAATGGGTAGCATCTGCTTCAACTCTCTGCAATGAACATTCATTCTGAAATAACGTCTGTTTATATTGTATTAAGAACTGCTTGCGCAGTGTAACTGATACCGAAGAGTCTTCCAGTGTCTCTTTATTTTAGATAACGTCAATCAAGCTCTTGCATTTTCATGTGTATGTGAATATTTGCAGTGCTTAATTTTTTTATTATACTATTTGGACTTAATGTATCTATAGTCAGCTATAAGTATTGAGAGAGTCGGTCAAGTCGAATTTCAAACCTCCTTAAACCCAACTAAGGTGTTTGAAGAGAGGAATCGGACAGGCATTTCGACTGAAACGTGGAACGCATACAATAAGGTGTTCCCACACGGAATAACGCGTATGGAACAATAAGATGTGGAAGAGTATAACAAAGCGTGGTCAACAGGAGCATGAAAACGAACTATGCAAGCATTGGAAGCACAGACCACTGCGAACGCTCGTAAGTTCGAAGCACTGACCTCCAATTATTTGTGAGGTGCGCCCTCTACATAGTCCCGGGTCCGCCGCAATTGTGGTGACACAATGTTCAGATAATGGTAAAAGTCTTTAGTCCCAAGTCATCAATTTATACTTAGATTTGAACTTAACCATATCTATTTTGCATTCCAAAAGAAAGAATAATCAGAACTAAAGTAAACAATGGTTATTGATAGAAATAAAATTCGGCCCTTTATAAAAAGGAAAGAGCACTGGGCACATCGCAGAAAGCTGCACATTCGTCGTGAACCAGTTTTTTTAAGAGTCGTGATAATGTTCAAGGAAACTGGTAAAACATGCAATCGTTCAGGCCAGGGAAGAAAACGATCCGTCGGAATTCAACCTCTCATCAAAGCCACTGGAGAAAACTTAAGAAGCAATTATTGTGGCTATATAATTAGCCACAAAAGCAGGAGTAAGATCTTAATGCGTCGACTCCTGGAAGATCTCAAAGTATATCTTCACAAAATGCAGAAAAGACACGAATTTTCGATAATTGATTGTCAGGAAATTTTCCCTAACTCTGTCGCATTCTCGCATCTGGCGAGAATGCGCATACCTCTTTCCCCCTAAACCTAGCGGGAAGTCCTTCCTTCGGGCTGGAGCTGATGACTAGCCGCTCGCCGGTAGTTGCTTCAGTCAAGACTTGTATGTATTGAGGACGGATCTCTCGGGTAAGTTCCATACCCTTCTAGGCCCATCTTCCCCTACTACCTCAACTGCCCACGATTTTCCCTCGTAAATATGCTAGAGTACCTTTATTGGAAGATACATGTGTACCATATATTTGACCTAGTGTCTTATGTCAACCTAGTTAATTATGACTGTTACACTGGCTAATTTGTACTGATGTTTTCTTGCTTTTCGCTGCCATGTTGTGTTCTATGTGAAATGTTCTTTGTGCGTGTTGCAAGTGGCCCCGGTGCCGGTCCATTGCCGTCTTTCCGCGTCATCATTGCTATCTGAAATCTTAGTTCAGTTTCCTTGTGCAGACGTAGCTGTGAGCCCTGGCCACCTCACTCGCGATCCGAAGATTGGACTTTTGTTTATTCTCCACTGCATCCTGAAGCAGACGGGCTGCGATCCGTCTCTCCCTTGGCTCTGTTGTCGCTTCCACTACACCCCTAGCTGTAAAGTATCCAGAATGACGATGTTGTGTTGGTTTACCTATTAGCCAGCGGCCCCATTCCGGCCGGCTTCTTAATCTTAATTTGGGGCTTTCTCCCACTCGTCAACTGTCGTTGCTACGTCCTACCACGTCAACTGTCGTTGCTACGTCCTACCCCGTCAACCGTCGTTGCTACGTTCCTCTTTTTCAACTGCTCCAGCTAAGGCCGCTGCAGTTACCCCGTAGTTCGATCGTGTAATCTCCCTGGTATATGCGCTCTGCTGTAAGGGCGCAAGTGCTCGTTCCGTACTGGCTAAGTGACCACCGCCATTTGTACCCCAGCCTTCAGAATCCCGGATGAGTCGTCATCACGGCCACCCGTTGTCCGCAGCATAGTACGGCTCCACAGTCCTTGTGCTGCTTCCTGGCTGGTCAACCGACGGGCCCTTACATCATCCTTTAAATTATATAAGCTAAGTTGGTTAGATTTAAGAGTCCCTATTAAACTTTAATTTAGCCTGCTCGGTGTTTCATATGCTGACTCGCGGATTTGTGTGGTGCTGCAATACTAGTAATATTCGAACCTCGGTGAACTTACCGACATTGATGTACATATGAGATTTGAAAAAAGTCAACACATCCTCAACCTCTAGAAAAAAAAGGCATGCCGCCCAATTTCTTTTCAACAATGAAAAGAAATTTTGACGTTTAACAGACTCTAAATCATCAGAATGATAGCGTTTGGGTTAGAGATAGACCAGCGGACAACAGAAGAGTGGCACGATGCCAGATTCCACCGTCTGTAACGGTCTGGGCTGCAATCACTACCACTACGTGCACTGTGGAGATAATTCGCTGCTTGGCTCTCTCTTTGGCTGCAAACTGCGGCACCACAGAAGACACCCAGCAGAGTGACTCCACACACGTTGGGTGACGTGCGCAACGTCATCTGGACTTCTTCCGAAGACTCTCAAGGTAACTCAAGGTAAGGTACTGGGAGGTTACCTCTCATTTTTTGTTCCATCAAGAGTCAAATTTAACAGCCAGAGTTACATTTCTGACAATTTGGAAGCAGAGCTGCTTCCCTGGGTATGCGTGCTCTTCGGTAGTGCAACTTCGACCCATGAACAAAACTCTGCTACGTCACAAGTCTCCAAAATTACACAACGCTGAATTCAGGTGGTCGTTTCAGCATTCCTGAGCAAAGATGAATGGTCCTCAAGGAGCCCGGATTTGAATCAATTACTCGCTAGACGTTTTGTTGTGATCCAACTTGGAGAGTAAGGTCTGAAGAACTGCACATGATTCGTTTGATACCTTGAAGCAAAATTTGCGGGAGGAATTGCTTTGATTTCGCAAGAAGTGCTTCGCGCCTCATGTGAATCTTTCCAGATTAGATTGTAGCCTGTCACTAAAAAAAACGAGGCCATATTGAAGAAATGCTGTTGGTTATCGTTAATGTGTCTTTGAGCTATATATATGTCCATTTCATATATTTAAAATTTTGTTACTTTTTTTATGGAGATACTTGTTGTAACGTTTGTTGCCATAATTACGGTGGACCCGGTAACTTCATTTCGAACCGGCAGATTCCAGCAATATCTACAAAATCCTCTATTTTTGAACATAATGCCAGGAGCAATCATGCATTAAGAGCAATACTTCTTCTATTTTAGACTAAGCCTATCCTATTGCTGACCGTAGTATACTAGCATCCTCTTATACTATTGTACTTCTGCCACAACTTAACGAATAAGCTTCGGGAGTAAAGTTGTCTTCCATTCATAGGTAGTCATCTGTCATTTTATGTTTTTGAGTAGTTATCCTAGAAAAGTTTTATATATTATATTCTCAACCACCTTATATAATTCTCACCCTTGGTGTTGCCAGTGCACGGATGAGGCTTTTTTTTCAAATATCCGAAGCATCAGTTATAACAGTGATTGCCACCACGTTGGTAGTCCCAACGAATCTACCTATATCAACAATACTTTCTAACCTAGTTTAATTCAACATTTTGCGACTGAAGCGCGGAAAAGTGAATCGCAGAACCATGCAATGTAGTTATGAAAAAACTCAACTACTCACGTGGTGTCAATAGCAGTCCGGAAAATCGAGTTCTTCGGGTGCACCATGACGTCGAGGTCGCTCTTGAGCGCCTGGCGGGACACGTGAAACCGGCACGTGAGGCCACGGGTCTCGTAGTACGCGGCGCGGCCCACACCCGACGAGTACACGTCTGCGGCACACACTCTTGTCTTACTTTCAATATATTAACACCATATAATAATTCACGTCGTGTTTTTATTCATTTATTTATAACTATATTTATATCTTTCGTGTCACGCTCTATGGGAATATCATAAGAGAAAGTTCAGGTGCCGAAGACAGTATCTTGGAGACGGGGTCGCACTTGGGCGCTCCAGCTGAGGGACCTGAGCCTAGCTGCCTGACCGTGTCTGGACATGTTCATTGTTAAACGGTGCTACGGGTGATGTCACTTCACTACGCCTCATAATATATATCCAATTATTTAGGCAGAATGCTGAATTTTCATTTAAGAAGTCTTGTGAACAGTAACAAGCACAGGAGACAGCGGGGATTTTCTTGAAATGCTAATTTTCTGCCGTCATTTATAATGACGGCTCGGGCCACTATATATAAATAAAAAAAACGACGTGAATTATTTTATAGTACTGATTTGACGCTGAAGCTTTCTCTCCAAGTATTTCACGGGCACTGGGCAGTAGACAACTATTTCATCTAGCTCACTGTCATTCTCTGAGAGTGCATATTTCGCTTCAGGGGCCGTAATTTGTGTACTGCAGTGAAGTAAAGAGTTAAGTATGGACGACGGTATTATGGATACAGAGCAGTAACATTGCATATAAGCTGACTGGAGGGGCATTCAAGTGTATTGCAACTGCTTAAACGAAGACGTGCTATCAATGGAGAGATGAAGCCCCTATGGGCACAGGGACAAGAAAGACTTGAAGCAGAAGGGTTAAAGAAGGAAAATAAGAGTTGCTAATAAGCGTGAGCGGAAAATGTGGAAACGGCAAGTCAAAGAAGAAAGAAAGCATATCGATTACTGTGTGAATTTTTTCACGCACGGGTCCACTAGTCTTATTGTAAAGTTTACTTGGGCACTGATTTACACATTGATTTTTCTTTGGCAAAGCACTATTTGAAACGTTCTTAAATGAAATACATTATGCAGCTGGAGATTAAGTCATAATAGCCACTGCAGTGGCTTAAGATAGAAAAAGAAAGTACAAGAAACTCATCGATTATGTAGGAGGGCAACCTTTGTACGGATGAGCACCAAGAATGGGACCATGTGTCTCAAACAAAGGTGTTATTCAGAATAGGAAAAACAATGGAGGCAAAGTTGGTTCGAAAAGAAAGATACATTGAATATGCGCTTTGTATATCTGTTAAATCTTGAACTAGTCCTAACGTAAAACAATTACTTTAGTTACTGTTATAATTTATATTATTTTGACCAAGGGTTCCCGCCGTATCAGATGCATAGATTACATGATAACGACATTGTCCCTTCAACAAAGTATGAAATTAGTTGTTACTTTAAGTCAAATTTAGTAATTCGTAAAAGTAAATGCAGTACAACAAACTACTCAACAACGAAATCTCAAAAAAAAAAACAATAAAATTTGGAAGTACGATCTCCGTGAATTATAAAATTTTCTGAACAACGATCGAAATCATGGGCAGTTCATCCACTGGCTGCCAGCAGGTTCAACATTGACACTTATCAATTTTAATAATCAATTTTAATAAAAATAATCTTTAACAAAACTCCAAATCCAGTCATTTAGGGAAAAAATGAAATAAAGTTAATAGTCACATACGGGAACGTAAAATACCATAACTCACGTGAAAATTGCACATCTTGGTCATTTACTAAGATATAACCGAGTGACTAAAACTAACTAACATGTGCTAAACAAAAATGAAAGGAATACGTTTGGGTTAAAATTTTATAATTGACCAAGCTATCGTCAACATTGGATCGGTCGGCAGAGGCTTCGCACTACTCGGCCAGTCACTTGAGACCGATCCAGCCGGACGACTTAAACTCAATTTACCTTGTGCACAGAATTTTTAAGGTGTATTGAGCATGAAAGCATCAACTACATATGTAGCCTATATACCGCAAACGTTTCGGAGCATAGGTAATATATCCATCATCAGTATTGTGAAATAGAGAAAGAAAACATATATGGAATTGTCGGAATACAGTTAGGGATGAAAGCATTCACTGTAACCTAGTAAGAGACGTAAACCTATCTAAAAGCCATGCAAAGGAAGGAACAGAAGTGGTAACACCAGCCTTACGGACAACATTCAAGTGGACTGCCGATTGACAAAATCTTAGTCGTTTTAGCAACTCGATCATGTCTTGGTAAATGACCAATATGTGAAAGTTTTATGGGAATTATTATATTTTAAGTACCAGTTAGTGATTTTTATCATTTTTAGTAAATAACTAGAGTTAGAATTTGTTATTCATTATTCAATAGTTGGATTTTTTATCAGTATGTCCTGTTTAGTACATGACTAAGATCGGTTATGTTGTGCATCATTGCATTTTAAGTTATTGTATGTTTGTTTTATTACCCTTTCTGTTCCTGGAAAAATTTTACTGCACGACTTGCTATATGGGCCAGAAGCTGAAACTATTCCTAGTAGTAGTAGTAATAATAGTATATTAGGTTGGGTGTGGTTGGGCATAATTTAGGTATTATCAAGACATTTTCGTACATCACGGCGAGATGCCCTCAGAGCGAAATATCCTAACAGCGAAAAGACCGACGGCAAATTGACCGACGGCGAAAATACCTGTCACGGTTGCTACCGTACCATGTAACCAACGTGCATGTATATATTGTGAAGCCCCTCCTCATTATACTCCAGCTTACCCACCCCCTGAGCCCCTCCCATCATTGCAAATGTCCCCTACCGCCACTGTTTATGAACAAATTAGTAATATAAGCGTAATCAATAAAGAAGGGTTATCACAAATTCTCAGTTATTTTTGAGTGTTGCCGACCCTAGTAACTAACAATAATGGTATTTAGCGCTAATGTTTACTCCCCAGTTGTGCACCCGAGGATGTCAAGACTACTGTGTTGCCGGAACATTCTATGAAATTTAGATTTTTTTACATGCTGACATTTCCTTCTCAGCTTAGAGGTGTATTTTTTTGTAACAAGTGTGTTTTCATTCGAATAGATTTTTCTGTTTTTGAAACCATTCATTAAATGTCCAGTTCAATTGACTAAATTGCTATCTACGTACATGTACCTAGAATCTTGAAAAGATTTTTCTATTTTTGAAACCATTCATTAAATGTTCAGTTCAGTTGACTCAATTATTATCTACGTACATGTAGTTCCTTTGTGCACATTCATTATCACTTTAAGCTACCATTGCATGAGTAAAATCTCGACTTTTCAGAATTTTCAGCAAATAAATAACATCATCAAAATTTTACTAAATTTCATCAGTAACTGTTCGGCGAGCAGCACGGTAGCAGCGCACTTGCGTTCTGAGCTCTCACCCCTTGCATCGTAAGTTCAAGGCCAACCCAGGCATGTGAGCTCTGTGCTGTGGTGGGCGTACAGAACAACCGTGGGGGCACTTACCTTCCTCAGAGATTAGAGGGGTAGGTGGAGCGGGTCGTTGAATGTTCTGTCGAAATGGCGCCATAGTTCTTGATGCCCGTGGTCAGTTGCAGCTAGCTTACTGCTCTGGGGTCAGAAGGCCTATACCCGCAGCACAAACCAGTGTGTGTGTGTGTGTGTGGGTTTCCCAGTTGAGGGTGAGGTTCAGTTAATTTTTGCCATTAACTTTAGCAGTTCTTCTTAACTGATTGACAATCAACAAATAATGGAGAACTTCCTTTAACGCCTCATACTTGAGGGTAGACAATGTAGACCTTACTCTGCACTAACCGTAAATGCATTCAGATATCGGATGCTAATGTTTCCTTTCGTCGGAGTCGCAGTGTCACACTAGGAAATGCTACAGGTAGATTTTTTTTCCAGTAAGAAGAGTGCTTGGCTCAATGAGCGTCCAGTTGGCAATAGGATTTCGATACAGAGGTTCTGATAGTTTGAGCTCATTAACTATTAATTTAATTTGAAGGCAGTACCCGCTCAAGGATACTAAAGTGGGGTTGCCTTGCAGTTCCATGCCCGGATATCTGGAAAAGTTTCATTAACTATAGACTGGTTGCTGCCGTACCATTAGCCATCATCTATATTATGAAATAATTACACTCATCCAGGGTACGGAAGTATGCAGCTAGCCCACTTTAGTAGTCACAAGTAGCCACTGCCCCCAGCTGACTCGCCTTTTACTTTTCAAAAAATTCTATACTTTGGTCATGATATCTCGTGTTATAGTTCATCCAGTAATTAAGACTGCTACTCCTCTTAGTACGTTAAGACAATTTCAAATGAAACAATAGTGCTTGAGCAATCATTCTCGCAGATTTTATTATGCGTTTAACCCTTACCCTATATGATTAGCTAAAGTTAGGTAATTAGTGGTAGACGGATCATCAGGCCAACTATGACAAGCCTAGGAGGTGGCTCTCGACAAACGAGATTAATTGCAGCAGAAGATCGGATACTCAGAGATGTCTATGCAGTTTAGCATGATAGATATTGGTTTAGTTTGGTCTCTGCGGATCTGGCTGCTAAGTGTTTGCGACTCTTGGCGGAAGCATTCGTAAATATTGAAGGGTGTTGCTCCCAAATCTTATCAAAATGGTTTTTAAATGCGTTGTTTGTTTATGTACCGAGAACTTTGGATGAGGGTCCATTCCAAATGTTCACTGTGAAATACGGGAGGATTGTTCGCTCGGAGCAATCAATTGATCATTGCGTTTGAGTTTTTCGCAAATTTCAAGCGCAAGTGCAATAGCACTTTGTACAAAGGAATGATTATATCCTTGGATCTGTACGCATCCTTGTAATGAATCCCAGTACCCTGCATGCCACTTTGAAACTCCTGTAAACTTGCTGTGCTGTAGTTTGTTGGTAATATGGCAATAGCTCAAAGAGGCCGGGGTGTTAGTCCCGGTGTCTCTTTGGGAATGGGCCTCTTGGTTCGTCTACTGCCGCCTATCTAATCTAATCTAATCTAATCTGATTGTTATACCCAGGTTACCTTGTTGGGTGGCGGCGCTTATTCTATTCCGTTCATTTCCACTCGGGCTATGGCGCTCTTTGGCCCAATGTGCATTATCGAACATTTGTCAAAATTTACCATCACGCTGCCTATTTCATGGGGTTGACTCTACCGTCATCCAACATGCAGTATGAAATGATTTAGGGTCGTCTACAAATTTGCTGATTGTACGGTGGATTTTAAGACCAAAATCATTGATGTAAACTATGAACAGGAGAGGGCCAAACACGTTACCCCGTGGAACACCAGATGTAACCGACGTCTAGTGGCTTATTACTCCTTGTTGGAGTTTCACTCGCTGCTACCGAACAGTGAGCTATGAGTGGACCCAATGTAAGTAGTCTCCTTGGATGGCATGAAATCCAATTTTTTTCATTAACCGTTGATAGATGATTTTTCTCAAATGCATTTTGGAAGTCTAAGTAAACGCAGTCCACTCCTTTTTTATCATGGGTCCCTAATATTGCTATCTCTACGGGAGAGGCAAGAGTAAGTTAAACAGTGAAGGGTTATTTGAAAAACCAGATGAGAGCCAAAGCAACGTCGTTTTTTTATATTAGTAGAATTGAGTGAATCGCTTAAATTTTCTGCCAGTCTTGGTAGGGTAAAACAAAGCTACAGTCTGGCATGCAATGTTAACAAAATAATTGCCTTAATTATTAATGATTTATCTGCAATCTAAAATAGCTCATAATACGCATCTGAATTAGAAAATAGCGACACACGATGAACAATTATTCTTAAATAAGAGAGCGTTGATTCTATAGCACGGTTGACATGATGTAATCCTCTCAGCTTCAGCTTGTCAGAAATTTTAATGGTGATATGGGGGCAAATTTCGTGTGGTTGTCGTAAATCGATTGCACTTGCAATGGTCGAAAGCTCAATGTCATTTTTTTTTGCCCTGTGCAGAGTAACCAATTTGTGATAACCTGAAACTCGCTCTATTGTGGCGAATCGAAACCTGCGACTGTTCCTGTTTCGTACAACTAAAACTCAATGGATTAGTTTGTGTTGGTAGTAGTGTGCCAATAGAAGACGTCTGTACTCACCAATGAGGCTGTAGGATCCCTCATGGATGAGCTCGAAGAAGTCCCAAGTGTTCAGGACGTCGTCAGCGAAGAAATCCAAGTTTTCTGCGATGGGAGCAAACCTCGGGAAAGTCTGCGGAGAATACTCACATTATTTCACTTACTCTCGTGCACACCGCAGACGTAATGATTCGCTTTTAGAAGTCCCATTGTGCATCGCTGACGGAGATACAGCTGAAGGATGAGGGATCCACGTATGCGGTAAGTACTACGTTTGGATTTTCACAGCGTTCAATGATTTTGAAAGTTAACCGGTTTGAAATTGTTCACTGAATCTCGCTACGGTTTTTAAACTGCAGTGAAAAGGCTTCCATGTGCCAGCCAAACTTCTTTTGTTACCTAGATGACACATACTGTATACGGCTTATCGATGAGTTTTGAAAGTGACCGATCATGCCAATGACGCTATGTATATTCCTCGTCTAAGTCGGTTGCTAGTGGGGGCTATCATCGTATAAACTGTAGCCTAATCCAATTTCTGTTGAGCACTATTCTGGTTTTCTGATAAACTAAATTTCCGAATTCATCGTTGGACATCTCTTCCACTAGTTCGGTGCATCCAGACATGAGCGCACTAAATAGAAGACAATAAGATTCTCATGCATTTGTCCAATACAAAAACTAGGAACTGCGGAGAAACCCATAACATAGTACAACATCTCGCGACAGCACCCTGGTGGGCACTAGGGCCAAAGAGATTTAATAGATGGAGGCTACGGGTGGTACAGAGAATAGTCGTCAAAGTTTTCCCATGGTGAGGGTTGGGCTTGAGCCCCCGTTGCAGTGTTTCATCTATGCGGCTAGGTGCAAGAGGTAGAACTCTCCGCACCCCATGCTTTATGCCTATGGCCTCTACTTACGATAGTTAGACACGCTGGAGAGCCAGGAGTACGGCTTCAGTGCCATATGGAAAAATATAAATCCTTTCGGTCCTGTTAAATAGAAAACGATCGTGTTCCCTCCTATTTAACCTTACTATTCCCTTGCCCCCTTTCCTAAACATGCATTGCCTCGGGGACCTGGAGACACACCATGCTGTCGTCTATACATCCGTGCTCTCGCTTCGACTACAGAGAGCTGAGCGACTTGGCAGAGAATACCAGCACCGTGATATATCGCACCTGCTACAGATGGTATTTTTGAAATCAGTGAGAGAGACCTCGAGCTCCCACTTGGGTAATCATGCAATTGCATTGGTCAGCACAGCGTGGGTGCATTATACGTTCGCAAATGTTGTTCTTAAAAAAATTAGGCAATGTAGGAAATATGCGGAATACAGTATATTCAGCATGATAGGCCTGCTGTGTCGTTGACTTTCTCAGGAGCAAATTTTGACTATGCGTGTGTCCTCTGGAAGCTACAGTTGCAACGCGCTAGCAAAGTAAATATGAAGTAGACAAAAAATGCGAGGAAAAGTAATAATAGCACATAGTTCACGTAGGTGGTAGAAACTCTGCAGAATTCCCCACTACCATGGTGAGGCTGTGTGAGGTTAATTAGCTCACATATTCGAGGTAGGTTTTATTCCACAAAGATGAAATGGACAATCAAGGTTATCAAGGTTCGGTACTACGCTGGCACGGTGTGTGCCAACTGGAGGTTGGCACAGAGAACGCTTATGACGATAAGCGCGGTAATTACTGTGCTACTACTATTTGGGCGATACTGTTGAGTCGCGAGTACACCGGCAACCACATAGCACCAGACTCCTCTCTCTCCGATACACGCACGTGTCCTCTCCTCAGAACTCTAACCAGAATTGTTTGTGTAAACCATAGTATCGCCCAAATAGTAGTAGCACAGTAATTACCGCGCTTATCGTCATAAGCGTTCTCTGTGCCAACCTCCAGTTGGCACACACCGTGCCAGCGTAGTACCGAACCTTGATCACCTTGATTGTCTATTTCATCTTTGTGGAATAAAACCTACCTCGAATATGTGAGCTAATTAACCTCACAGGCTGTACAGAACCATGAGAAAGCTATACGTGCAGAAATTCGTTATATGCACCAAAGATTAAGTCTTAGCAGCAACAGACTGCCGAGAAGAAGCACATCTCACCATAATAAACCTGCTGTAGACGGTGTTCTTGCGGGCAATGGGCGTAACTTCATCAAGACGCCTCATGAGCTCCTCAGCTGAGTCGATAGGCGTTGATCTGTACCGGATAATTAGACTACTGTCAAGAGATGTTCACGGGACACAGAAACTATGGCACTGTTGCTGTGGAATGTGAGCAGTGCTGGCGACGGGATTAGAATATCTATATATTAATACACTTGTATCTACGTGTGTGTGTGTGTGTCACGCTCTTCACAAATAGATAGGCGTAAATTAGAGACTTGACTTCATTTCACCCGTATCATATCTACGCTTTCGTTTTCTTTACAAAAATTTTACTCGCTTTGCAGGTAGCGAATGGCATTTCTCAGAGGGTCTGAGGCGTAGCCAAGATACGCCCTGGATAAAGAAAACATGTAGTGCTGAGCATCTCTGCTCTGAATTTATTTTTCGAAGGGAATATGCTGCTGGGAGAGCATCAGCCAGCACAGTATGATGTCTGAGGAAATGCAATGACATCTTCAGAACAAAAGAATGCACTCCAGCGAATGAAACAATTGACCCAATCTATTTTCGTTTATTGTATACTGCTTTGTATTGTGTTAAACAAAGTAGGAAAATGAAGGGTTATTGATCATCAATATTCACGGGTTCCGAAATAATTAGAAAAAATCGGATCCGCCAACGTAAAATTAGAACGTGTAACCTTATGGAGGGCTAAATTATCTGTAAACTGTGGGAAACGGAGTTATAAAAAATTGAGTGCAAATAAAAGACCATTGCAAGAAGTACCGTTGTATTTCTATGTTTTCATCAAGATACAAGGGCGAATTCTCTGCTGAGAGAACAACAGAGTGATACATTTTATCGAGTGAGAGCATTAACAACTCGTCGAATTCTCACGGGTCACCCACGCTTCCCGCGCTAGAGACGGAATGCGTAACGATAGCCAGGGTTAAGCGGCGGATGTTAGTTCGGACGGTGTGGATTAAGCTAGAAGCGCTACCTCAAATTAAATAAGGTGAGTGAAAACATTCCCTAACCGTGTGTGTCACGCTCTACACTAATAGAAGGAAATTAGAGTGTCCCGAGGTACTCTTGGATACGACCCCGGAAGGGATCAAAGGAAACAAAAAGTCAAGTTTATATTTCAGCTTCCATGCGGCTCGCAGGTCTAGAGTAGACGCTTCACGGCCAGACTTTGGACATGTTCAACCTTCCTTAGCGTGCGTGATACTGGTACGAGGGTATCATAATTGAAAAACAATTCTTTTGTTTGTAGAATATTTAAAGGTTCATTCAGTATTAGACAGGAAAAATTCGGATGATACGGGACTGATATATCACTGAAGAACATTGCTTCTGTTCTGTCGAATTTCTGAGGGGTTCCAGCTGCATCCACAGCAGCGTAATCAGAAAGGTAGGAAGTAACGTTCCCGTGTTTCGTAAGACTGATTTCGTCAGGATTAAGTGACAGCCGTTTTTTATGTGGTAGGTTAGATTGGCTGTGTTAACTTAGGTGCGTTATAATAGCCTATAGTTCAGATTGCTACATCTTATACAGTGGGAGCATTACCACAGGTCACGTTAGCTTATACGACTTAATTAAACATGGATAGGCAGACATTGTTGAGTGCGAATGAGTTCGTCAGCGATAAGAGACGGACGTTTATTCAGACGGGGTGGGTTACGTTATAAGAGAAGCATTAGGTTAAACTGAGGTAAACTGCAATAGTGCAGCGTGGGTTGGTTCATTTTAGAAAGCATAGTCTTTATTCAACCGTGGAATTCCACGGGTCCCGCTAGTCTATGTATTAATACGCTAGTACGTACCTTTTTATGTCACGCTCTTCAATAATAGACTGAACAACTTTAGAGATTTGGCGTCAAACATGAATCATTTGCCCCGTATCATATTTTCCAACAGGTTATTATTTTGTTCACAACATTCTATTAGCTTAGCAGGCAGCGGATGGCATTTCTCATCAGGCCAGTTGAGTAGCTATGATACGGCTCGGGTAAACGGGAATGGTGGTGTTGGGCATTTTTGCTCTGAAGTATTTTTTGAAGCGATTGCACTGCCGCCAAAGCATCCGCCTCTACAGTCTACAGTGTGATTCTTGAACAAACACAATGACATCTTGAGCACAGAAGATGACCCCGTTGCGAGTGGAGAAGTTGACCGAATATGTTTTCTTTTAACTACTCTGTAGCTTCCGCACAATCAACGGAACAGAAAAATTATGGGTTACTGGACAGTATCCACGGGTTCCGAAATGATGAGAAAAATTCAAAATCGAAACACCGACAAATAATTAGAATGTGTGACTTATGGAGTGCACATTATCTGCAAACAGAGCTTAGAAAAGGCGTGCAAATATATACTGTAAGAGAATATTGCAAGATGTACCGTCGTATTTCTGTCTTTATTAAAACACAAGTGCGAATTCGTTGGTGACTGAACAATTGTGTGATTCAGGGATGAAATCGAAATGCTGAGAAAAGTTAGACGAGACTAAATGTAGGCGGACTACATGATGATAGCCTGGGTTAGCAGAACACGTTAGTTCAGACGGGGTATTTTAGATATGGGTGCTACCTCAGGTTAAATAAGGTAAGGGAAAATATTCATTAACCATGGAATTTCCACGGGTGCAGCTAACTTATATAAATACTAGTGTCCCGAGCCGTCATTGTAAATGACGGCATATTGGGTTATTAATGACTGGCGCACGTGTGCGATAAATGACGGCAGTAAGTTAGCCCTTCAGGAAAACCCCCGCTGGCTTCCTCATTTTTCCCCTA
>LQNS02278096.1:28961009-28988471 GCA_001587735.2 Parhyale hawaiensis | reverse complement strand
GTAACGGTCGTTACAGTAACGAGTAACGGTAACGCCCCGTGCAATTTTGTGGCAGTAACGAGTAACGGTAACGCCCCGGTAATTTTATTGATGTAACGAGTAACGGTAACGACCTCCGATATCATGTAACGGTGCCCATCACTGGGTACAGTACATGGTCTTTTTTTTCGAAGGTGCAATGCCCAGCGAAAGCTATGGGTGGCAGCGTCAGGATACATCACAGCGCTTACATCTAGGAAGACTTAAACTTATAGCTGACCTGATTAATACTTTGTTACAGAATCAAGCGCTTACGCTCCTTTGGCCTCATCGAACACGCCAAGCGCAGCTACTTCACTGCTGCCTGCGAGCGGATTTTCCGGGGTAGCAAGTTGAGTCCCTTGAGCGTCACCAAGGTAAGGTTTCTTCCGTTCCTCCCCTACACCATTACCTTTTGGGGGAGCAATAATTATTGAAGTTCCATGGACTTCATGGAGGCAAGGCTTTTTTCTGGGCAACAAGTTAAAATATATCGCTAGAGCGTCAGTTAAGTAAGGCTTTTCCCGGGACAAGAATTAAATAGCTTGGACGTCACCCAGGTCATGCTTTCTTCCAAGCAATTTAACCATATTCTCCAAAAATTAATAACTTTTCTCATAGGGTAAACACTACGTGTATCAATAGAGTTGTGCAACAAAATAAGACTATTCAGCGCAATGACACTGCAAGGCAAAACCTCTCCTTTTCCTGCTTTACAACGTTAATAACTTCGGTGCTGCAACAATCCGTCTTTATATGCAAATCAAATTGATTTCCTTGAAGCAACCAATACATGCTCTTATGCCAAAATATTGCAGTAAGACTCCAATCGCAGAGCAGATTTCGGAATGATTTTTTTTTAGCACAGCCAAGTTCTATATTAGTTCCCAGTCCAGATCTGCCGAGGACAGAATTTATGAACTTTGAAGACTTTGCTGACAAATTCGCTGCGGCTCATAAGAACAGCAGGATCAACCGAGCATAAAGCTTTGACTATGTACCCTTGTCAGAATTGTACATACCGTACTGAACTACCTAGCCTATAACCATCTCTAACCTACGCAGCGCTCGACAGTAGTTTTTAAACTGACTTTCCAAGAGAGCTAAGCAGCTTCCAAAACTCACTTGCCCCAACATACTGTATTCTACTTGCTCTTACTTAGAATAATTTACAAACAGCGAAAAAGTTTTGCATCGTTCTACAGTGAGGATAGATAATTGTGTAATATTGGTCATTGGAAAAATAGTTCCACTCTAGCGAATTGCTCTCTCACTTCAGTGTCATTTCAGCATTTATTTTTTTTATGAAAACAATGAAACGTCATGAAATAAGGGACTATTTGCCATACAGACTTTGTACTTGCCTTATGGTGGGGGTGTAGTGCCAAACTGCGAGTTCCATACGAAGGAGTCTCCGGAGAGGGGCGGGGAAGAGAAGGGAGATAGTCAAAGGAAGGTTGAGAAGCAAGATAGATGGAGACACCAAGAGGGTACTTCCAGAGATGCACGGGATTTAGGACCGTCGGAAACGCATTGCCCGAGAGAAGATGTGCGACTATTTATTTCCATACCTGCCTCACAGAGTGGCCACGGCGGAGAGGCTGCCAGCCCAATCCTGTGCCTGTGTGAGGCGTGCGCCGCACAGTAGATAGACCACAGCTGCGAGAGTGTAGTGCGATTGGGGCAGGGCGTTATGATTGGTATCGTTGATTTATGACAGGTTCTGAAACTTAAAAAATATGAACTTCACAGTGTAAGGTACTGATGCGTCTATCATTACAAAAGATTATTTGAAGGTCACTAGTGGGAGCGAGAGGTATAATATTTGTCAGTGCATTGTCTTGCTCTTGTATGTATAATGTACTGAAAGTTTCATATGTGAATGAATAAAATTAAGTCGTCGGTTTTTCCATCATCCGGTCTCCTTGCACTGCTCAGAATATCGTTGTAAACTCTAGGGATTTGAATGGTGCTTAATTGATTGTTTACCCTCAAGTCTCTGGCATATGACCGAGTGGGTGTAGATTAGATATGAGTGATTTAAACTACGGATTCTGGAAGCCACTTGCGCCCAAAGAGAAGCTCTGGCCAGTGTGATCGTGGATGAGCATGCCGATAGGTCACATCTTCTTCTTCGACTGGGGCTCAGATGATAACGAGGCAGAGGTGTAAACCATCCCATCCAGCTTCCGATACCGTTATTTTACTTCACCATCAGACGGACTAGAGTATTATTCTCAGCATTCAGCCACATTCATGAAAGCCGAAAGAGGAGGTTGTTTTGCTCGTCGGTACAGCAAGAGGAGCCGCGCCGAACCACCACGGAACCTGTGAGTCGAGCTGTTCGCTCCTTCACACTACGAGACCATTACAGCTACCAGACAAAATCTGAAACACGAAGAACCACTAACAATTGACTTCCACAGCCTACTGATGATAAAGTGCGAGTATTGCTACCTGCACTGGGATTCAAACTCGGAACCTCACGGTTGTTAGCTTAACGCTGAAACCACTGCACCACGCCACCTCCAACAGAGTTCGACTCTAATTGCGGCATCATTCCTTTGTAGGAAGCGCTCGTCCACCCGCATTTAGAATTTGCTCTTCAATTCTTGTCGCCGCATAAGTGCAGCGATATCGATAAAATCACATGAATCCAACGCAGGGCAACAATATTGATCCCTCTATTGTGAAAAATGTCATAAGAGTCAGCATCAAATATGTCATCATATTTCTCGAGCAAAGACCACTCGGGGATGGTAAATAATATAGGCATTTAAGTACTTGTAACGTGCCTACAATGGGACTTTGAGGCAAAGAACTCGATGATCACCTCTGAAACAACGGACAAATGCTCAAAAAACTACTCTGAGCCAGTAGTTTTTCCCGTGCTTCATAGTGAACATTTGGAGTGGACTGCCTTCCGAAGTGTCTGCGCAGACAATCAACGCGTTTACAAACCGTTTTAATAAGCATTGAGAGCAACATCTTCCACAGCTAAGAACTGTTTCAGGGGTGAAGAACTCTTAACATCGAAAGGTTCGGAGGCAACCTTAAACCATTTTGTATCATACCCCATCTAACCGAACGTCTCCATATTCTCACGCTTGAAGAAAACAGGGGAAAAGTTAAGCCAGGTTAAAGACTGAGGCCATCCTGGCTCGCGTTGTAGTAAACCGGTAGGCTAAACTTACACCAAGTTTTAGATGATGGCAAATTATGTCAAAGTCAACTTTGCTTGTGCAGTACTTGTGGCGCAGCCAACGTTGAATTCCAAGCAATGAAGATATCTGCAGCTTCTTGCAGCAATCTTATACATCGCATCCTGATTTTTGCTTCCTTTCCACCTCCAAACTTCAGCCTTTCCAGTTCACGAGCAAGCGAGGAGTAAAATGATCAATAATATTATTGAGCAGAGGGTGAGATAATCTTCAAAGTACGGTAGAAAGGTGTATACCGATGAAGAACAAGTGAATTTAGTTACTACCTCTATTTTTCCAACTTGATTTCAACCTTCGGTAAAATAGCTGTATATCTCGAGCCAAGCAAAAAATAATAAAATATATGGCGTCCCCGCGATACGATGCCGATTTTTTTTTATTTTGAGTGAAACTTGACCCTGTGCTAAGAAATAAAAAAAAAAAAATTTCAGCATGACATCGCAAGGAAGAAAGAAAGGGTTCCCCGGCAAGTATGCTGTTGCATGGCATCCTGCCCAAGGATATTATTAACGCGAGTGTGACGACGAAAGTAGCCTTACCATAAATTCTACGCCATCATTTTTTGATGACTGGATACACAGTAGTTCTGTAAAAAAGATCATTACTTGTTCAGCTATTATCGAAGAAAACTTATTTTAAGGTCAGCTTAAGTACATTGCTCTGGCACCATGTACTCATACCATGGATCGGCAAAATGGTGAGACATAAGAGTCACTCGCCCGTACAAGTGTTGTGTTCTGTTTATATAATGCCATCAGTGGCGCGGCCAATGTAACACAAATAACCTCGGAAAAGTTAGCTGAGCCAGTTCCATACTTGAACCTATCTTATGGAACGACGTCGTTGCAGTTTGCGAGTAAAACATCCATAAAATTTACTTCCAAGGATGCTTAACTTTTAAATGCTACTAACGTTGGACAGCTTTTGCTAGCGACATCGCAGCTTGGGTTAATATTTTACAACTTAAGTCCTAAGATCCGTTCGATTGGGACACGCTTCAGTAGGTCCCAAAAGTCAGGTCAAGTGCACTTTAATTTTCGACAGCGATGTCCAAATCGAACACGTCTTTAGAAAAACTGTGAAAATAGCAACCACTACACTCCTACGAGATACTTAAACGTCTTTAATGCAAAAATTTTCATTTGGCAAAGCAAGGAGTGTATTCCATCTGAGTCTTTCTTAGGCTTCCCCCTTTGCAGCAATGAAACAGAATCTTGGACCCTTTTCCTCAAGCCTCTGTTTTTACGACCATCTGTGACGTGCAGCATACGTCTGGCGATGAATTATCGCAGCCGTGCGCCACGTAAAAAATTATGACTGGTATAACTACGGATAAGGGGCTGATCATATGTCAGGAATTATTGAGACCGTACTGTTATGTGCCCTGCAGTTCCAGCAGATTAGTATAGAGCGAATGGCACTCTCAGTTGCGATTCTGTGTTAGTAGAAGAGCAACACTTGGCGGCCTGTCCTGCTCAGCATTGAGGTATGGAGCCGGTTATGCAATGCTAGGTTAGTTAGGCTCGTCCATCCTCCTTGAGGAGAGCTAGCTAGCATGCTCCCAGCTAAACACCGTTGCTGATCATATAGCCTTCCAGTTAACCTTAGTATGTAGGTTATTTTTCTTAGTGTGAGCTCCACCTAGTTTTCATTCATAATTTTCCGCTTCTCTCGGAATTTTCAATCGTTGTGGAATTCTTGTGAAGAGCTGCAACGTTCTACTAGTTGACGATCAAGTCTCGTCTCATTGAACAACGACGTGCTTTGTGGCTATAGCATATGATTAGACGTAACGTTTCGTAGGGACAGCACTACATATTAGTGCTAGATTGCGGATGCTAACAATTTTGAGTTCATGGCAGTGTTGCCAAATGGTGCACGTCAAATGTCTCCAGATGAGCTCCAAAATACCACCAAAAAGCGAAAAAAAGCAGCCAAATTGTATTTTGGCTCGCATTTGTTTCAGTAAGCAGAAAATTTATTAATTGTAGTTCATTTTAGTGCCACGGAGTTAGCTTTTTACAGATATTAGCTGTTATTCTCTATTATTTTCAAAGTACTGAGGTAAAATCCAATGTTTCAAGAAAGTACTGCTCGCCGCAGATATTGTTATTTTTCTGCGAAAAAAGCTCCAAAGTTTGTAGATCTAGCGACTTTACCGCTAAGTGGGAAAAACTGAAATTCCACCTTCAATTCAGCATCAACAGAGGCGTTTCTCCGTGAACAACCAAAACTTCGCAACCATAAACAAAGTTATGGTCAAACGTCGAAGGTGTGTTGAAGAGGCTAGACCTGCAACTGCAGAGATATCAACCATGATCTTGGTGAAAAGTTCTAATCTCTATGCTTTACATGAACTAAACTTCTATAACAAATTTTATCCAACTTAAAGAATCAAGGAAATGGTTACCGTAAAAAGCCGAAAGCAAACCTACTATATTGCAGTCGAGCTTTTAAAAAATAGATTTACAAGAAAACAGCATTTGAAAACTCACTGTGGGATTAATTGCCTCTTATAATTCTAAACATATTGTGCGCTACGATACATTGTGAGTTAAACCCCTTTTTAATTGATCTGAATATATGTGTTCTGTTTAATTTTTTTTTGCGTCTTGAGCCAAACGACTAACGAGTAACGGAGCATTCCATGGCATTGTAATCAGAAGGCCCAGCCTCGTTATTGGTGCTCGATGCAACACAGCAATGACACAGCAGACCATTGATTATTCGATTAACAGCTTTGCTATGCCCGGACCCGGACTTTTAGAGACTTTAATATTATGTATGGGTGCGGAATTATTTGTGAGTCCCTGCGCCTGACTATGGAGCTTGGGTATCTTATCGCTGTTCACCTGTGATGTTTAATGTAGAGGTGCAGGATATGAGAATTCCTTTTATGTCTAACATCTGTACAAACATCCACACGCGATCCTTGCATGACAGATGGATAATAAGCCATTTACGGCTAAAGTAGTTTGTAATGTCTCGCAGAAATAAAAGTATCAATAGGTATTGTTAAAAAACAAGGACATCTGGTGGATTTAAAAAAGGCTGAAGTTATACACGAGCCAGTGATCTTAATGTCTCTATTATGGTAAAAAAACGTATATAGATGGTCTTCGACAAGGGTCCTACCTTTTTTATACATTTTTATCCTATTGGCTTAAAATATTCCTTTCCAGATGGTCTATATATTATAATTATGTAACCTACTTACTCTTCAATCAAGAATTCTTGTACAGAGCACCAATTAAACAGGAAAAATCTTAAACTGTATAAAAAAACAGGGAGTATCTGTTTGGAAGAATATGTACCAGTGCATGATCGAAAATCTATAGGTTCTTCAATACCGCGCTAGTGAACCACTTGAAGTCGCACTTAAGTGAGTCTTGAGGTTCATCATTGAATGTTTAAAAAAATGGTATGTAATCAAGCCACAAACCTGAATCTAATATTAAACAGGTCGTAGTGATGCACAAACTGTACTTGTGTCCAGATAATATAAATAGGTTAATAGAGGCCGTACGTCGGCGACAGTCTTCGAAGGTTGGACATCAAAATGACGCGAGAATGCTTCTCCTGATTAATTTCGTCATATGAATAATCTTCAATGTATATAAGACTTTGTGTCGGTTGCGTATGTATAGCTACATGCTTTCCACTACAATGGACAACTTTCTTTTTTGTTCAAGGTTCCTGTGTTAAGGAGAAAATAATCCGTTGGTGTTTACTTGTATCCGCTTCAATCAGCCTCAAGCCACGATAAATGCTCAATCAATTACTACGTCACACAGGAACACGAGGATCGGCGAAAAAAGCAGTTCTCTTCCATATCAATATTCAGGGATACCGCAGAAACTAAAACTGAAATTTCGCTGCTGGGCGGCTCCGAATTTTGTCAGGGTTTTGCGTCTAGATGACAGGGAAGGAGGAGGGCGCGAAAACTTCAAAGTAACGACAGCCGCACGGCTCTTACACAAATTCATTTGAGCAATTACAGTCATCCTACAGCGAAGCTCTTTCCACAAGATTATTCTGGCTTTTTTATGAAAATATTTTAGTAAATCCACGCAAAACAGTAAAGAAAACAGCAGAGAGTGGCTTCAATTGGCCCCAGGCGATCTTAGGCAACTGCCAGCTGAATGGTGCCACGAGTCTAGCAAGCTGGCCTTGAAAATAATTTATTTAAAGTCATAAAATAAGAAATCAAATTTTCATGCCGTTCTTGTATATGAACTTTCAAGCCCAATATGTAAGATTGCAGATATTTATTCGACTCGTAGCAGCTGATTGACGACTGGAAATTGGTCCAAAAGCTAGTTTTTCTCTATCGAATGTTGAGCCGTAGTAGCAGATGACGGAGGCATGAATTCCTAATTTTTTCGATTTATTAAGTGACTCTGCATTGATATTCAAATCGGTGCAGATGAATTTAATGCTTTGACATGCAGATTTACCATTATATGCTGGAGCATTTGTTAAAAAAAAACGACAGTGTCGTCGACAATGATTACTACTTGAGCAACATATGCATACGTACTGTTGGCAAATGCTTCCCGTTTCTTAGAAGTTGCGATCAATGGCTGATAGAGTTCTATACGCGCATTAACTTCTATAAAAAATATGAGTTATTACCGCTATGTACTACACACTATATAAAGCTATAAATATGCAATAATATTACTTATTCCACGAAATAACCAATACCCTTGGCCAGTTCCTGGCATTTGCTGTCCGTCTCTTCATCGCGTTGGTCGACTTCAGGGTCAATCTTCGAGCAGCTCGATCGAGAGGTGTGCTTGTGTTCATTGAACAATTCCTTAGCAATTTTTAGGACCGCCGCAGCGCCGCCCAGAAGCTGAATTGGAATTTTAGCTTCTTCGGCGATCCTGAAACAAACGAAATATCGTGCAAAACTTAGATCGTCTGGACAGAGCTTCAGCATGGACTGGGAGAGTGGAATCAACTGAGTCAAGTATATTGCAGTGCAGTTAACAGTAAAGGAAAGGCAAATTACATACTCATCTGGAAACTGCGACATGCAAATCATGTAAACCATTAAAAGGTACGGAGCCAGCAGAGGAAAATACTAATTGAATATTTTCAGACTATATGAACGACTTGGAGGTGGTTGCTGGTAAAGAAGCAGAATGTGGAAACAACAAAATTTAACTGAATTAACAAATGCCAAGAACTTCCAGATGGTGTGGCTAGATGTATTATAAGCAATCACCGATGAAAGCTTTATATAAAATATATTCGAAATGAAGGTGGTTAACTGACCATAGGGGGAATCGCAGTACCCTTTATAAAACTTTGAAAAAATACTTCAAAGTGATTGGGTATTAAGTGCAACAATGACTGTAGTAAACTCTGGAATTTAACGTGTGGTACGCAATTAACTGAAAACACTCAAGTCTGGCATTTCTATGTAAGCAACGTACCAAAATGTGATGTAACACGATGTGGGAGGAAACGAATTTAACATTTTGAGATTTTGCAATACGTCGGAATATAAACCAATATACACGCTGATTGAACCCTTCACGTAACGTAATGTTGCCCATTCTTCAGGAATGACAGTACATAGGAACCTGCCATGCAAATAAGAAAGATAATAATTGCATGGTAAAGAGAGAACATTATTCTGCACCAACTGTAGCCAGGAAATGGGCGAATCTGTTGCAGATTCTCAGCAGCGGCTAATTTGCGTCAAAGTGAATATCGTGCAGCGCATAACTTTTGCCGCTGCGTGATGCATTTAGCCAAATTTGCGGTACTCAACGTACGATTCACTTTCGAGAGGGAAAGTTATATCCTGTCTCTGAAGAAACTTATGTAAAACAGAATAGCAATATACCCTCGAATACATCGTTCTTCATTCGCTCTAGTCGTTGGGGTATATTTACGACCATAGAGCCGTCTTATGTGTCTAACGTAACGCGGCTTGTAATTCGTCGCTACTAACCCAATGTACTTCTACCATAGTTTAGAAGAAGCTTTATATGCAAATGCAGATCGTAATAATGGCATGTCAACCATTAATTAAGATACCAGGCACAGAGCGCACAAAGACTTCTTGAATTATTCCAGGGGACCTTTAGCGGATGGCATTCGACAAGGGTATTTTGTGCTTGTAATTTAGTCCAGCTGCCAGTAGGTATTGATGACATCCTATTTAAGATACAGGGTGTCTGCCACTGCAACTGGAGCCTTAGGAGCAATAAAACAAAAGGAAGCGGCCATCAGTGTCAATTTGCATGCCGAGTAGCTGCAGTGAAGGATCCAATTGATGCAGTTCTTTGTAGGTCTTCTTGCATTGCCGGTAGGTGCCGTGTAGCTGGCTTCCTACCGCCAAGTTGCATTATGCCGGGGCAATACTGTGCAATCTCACGCACTACGTGACGATTTGCATCTCGCACGTCGTTCATGCAAAATCGTAACGACAGTGAATATGTTAAGTCGTGGTTCTGTGGTAGAAATTTTGTGGGCAAGTATCAGATTTACTTGAATGATTTTCTGGACGACACAGTTTCTGAAATTGAAACATACTGAAGTGGGGTATATATGCAAACTCTTGGTAAAAATACAAATAGTCCGTCTTAAGATAGGGCGTCCAGTATTTGGCGTTCGAAGCAAAACAAGCGACGAAAAATGGCCTTGGATGGGATGGTTATGTCCGCGAGCTGCGCATACACAGCCAGCAGACTGGCGTATTAAACTGGGAAGGACGCAGGTAGGTCACGCACAGGATGTACCTTTGATGATACTTTGTACGAGGTCCAGGTGGCGTCATGCACGCCACCCATCTTGTGCAGAGGTGATGTTGCAGTCCAAGACTAGCGGGGTGGCTAACAGCGAGTTATCCCCACAGTTCACGTAGCCTCATACAGCAGGTTTATGTGGCACTTTCAGTAAGCATGCGTCCAGTAAGTTTTTAAATTTCGCAGTCACTGTACCAGTGACATTTTGAATGTGGCGTGGTATTTTGTTGAATAATCTAGCCCCTCAGACCACGAAACTACTAGAATACTTTGTGGCTATACATTTATGATCATTTAAAGTTGCGCAAGCCTTTCGTGATAGTCCAAATCCTTCATGCCCCGGATTTAAGGGCAAGAATGTATTGGCTGAAATGTACCCACAACAGCAGCATGCCATGCGTGCCTGACTCATGTGCTCGAGGTGTCGAGTTCAAACAACAAGCCTGCCACGGGATCTTTGTCGCATCCGGCGCGCTGAGTCGGCAATTGTTTGGTACGCGGAAGCTGGGTGGGGGCACTTGAGTGTCCAGGAATGGGAGTGTGGGGGCTCGGGTCGTTGAACCTTTCCGTTATGGCGTTATAGTCCTTAGCGACCCGTGGTCGGCTGCGGCTCTACTTACTCCTCTGGGACCAGGTGGCCTATATCTGCAGCACGAACCAGTGCATGTGTTTTTCCCAGGGAAGGTACAGTCAAAGTTGACTTTACCTTTTATGTTATTTTGCTTATGCCGCCCTCAAGGTCAGAACAAGGATGTGCTTTCTTTGTCTGCAGATCAGGTTTGGAATTCTGATAACTTTTTATTGAACTTGATCTGTAGAGGCACGTTCAACAAGCGACTTTTGCTCCGCTTAAACCTTTCAGTCGTTCAGTGGAATTGTTGACAGACTAGTTGGGCTTTACATTTGACCGCGTGTGAACTGAACGGTGAGCTGCTACCGCATATTGAACGTTCTCCATAGCATATTTACCGAATATCCATATGCATTCCCAAAACAAATTGGTTGCAATTGAGGGTGTACTTGTATCAATGACCTGCATTTCTAATTGTTATATTGTTTATTTCGAACTTCATGAAAAGAGCAATTTGCAGAGATGCAGCGTGTCGTCGACAGGCGGCGTAAGAGCAGTGTTTCATATATGTTACGGCATTACGAAAGGTTCGGCCTGTTTATGTTCTGCCTACACTCCAAGGAAATGGCAGAAGTATGATAAACAGCTTCAAATCAGTAATAAATCTCGCATTGTCAGTTAATCGTCTATAGACATCTAGCTGGTTTCCTTTAGAAAACAAGAAATTTTAACTTGAATTCGCTATACATACACAACGTCTGAGCGAGCTAAGTGGTTTTGAAATAATCATACAATTGAAAACAATTATAGTTTGCGTATTGAATAATTTCTTTTGCCAGTAAAAATGTAGTTTGGCGAAAGTGTCTTTGTATTGAATTTTTTTTTACATTGTGGTATGTGACAGACTCATACATGCGTACTGTTTGTAAAACATTGACCCACGTTGAAAATCTTGACATTAGGACTGTGACGTGACACGTGCTTTGCTGTAAAATTTTAAGATGTTTGGAATATTTAATGCTGTTCGTCTTTCATTATTCTGGATGAGTGAACTGTTTATATAAGCAAACAACATTATTTTCTGTCCAACTTACACTTCAAACACAATTGAATGCTTCATGAAATAAAGCTCACCGAAATTCGAGTCGAAGGCGTCAAAAATACAACCTGCAGTGCTCTACCGTCGCTTGCTCTACCTCTGCCTGTCGTCAGAGTAGCGGCATCATTTGTCGGCCAACGGGCTGCGACTGCAACAAAAGTTGCTAGTGTGAATGAGCCTTAGTTGACCAGGCTACAAACTGTCTAACATGTACACCCGATGACTGCACATACTATTGCCAGAGAGGGGTCATACAGTGGCCCGAATACAGTGTAGCAAGTATGTAATGCTAGTATTACGCTATAATATCACTGACAAACTGTACTTAGTATAATTTATTATTGTACCATGCCCCTATGAGCAGCCCAAAAAGCGTATCTATTTACTTATTATGTTATCGACTGGAAATACGCACAGAAACGATGCACGAGATACACTTCCTCGAATCAAGTTGTGCGTTGGACTGCATTATGTGGCCGCGGCATTAATGGCATCGGCTTGCGACCGTGTCGGCCTGCAGACGTTTAATTGCGTCAGCTGTTAATGGCCTTCTGTTGGATTATCTTTAGCAGTTTTTCGGGTTTTCCGGTGTTGCATAATGCTTCAAATGGGTTGTTCTACATATCCGTGGTGTCCCGAGCGGGATGTTTTAATAATAATCATCGGATGAAGACGTACGAAATATCTACGTAGACCATATGCGTTACACTTATTATTTAGCTTAGTGAATTAATAATTTAAACAACGATCAGTACTATCTACTAGTAGTTTATCTCTCTTTGTAGACCGCTTTATTTATTGATGACACCGGAAATTACAATTTCTGAAAGCAAATAGATGTTTTCTTCATCTTAATTCCTCTGAAATAAGGCCTTAGTTTGAATTTCGTTGCTAATTTTGATCTATCTATAAGGCCGGGGCCCCACAGGAAGCAGCAAGCGACGCAATGCGATTTTGACGGGAGTCGTGTTGCAGCAATGCACGGGTGTCGCGAGGCATCGCAGTTGCGGCGGTGGGGGCAGCAGACTGCTGTACCCTCCGTTACATTTTGTCGTGCAACAAATTTGTCGCGTTGCACGTCGCTTGTCTCGTCGGTGTGGCGGCGGCCTAAGTCAAACTGAATGCGGAAGTTTCAGACGTCCTCAGTGAACCCAAAAACTACTAAGGGACTTTGTTTCTGCAACTGAAAATGAATGCAAATGATTTTGTTTACTTGCAGGTTTGGTCAAATACTTTTGATTTGCAGCGCAGCATGACGTCATCAGCGAAGAGACTGAGACGACACCGAAGTTGCAGAGTGCGTGTGGTGCTTGCGTTATTGGGTGGGTACAGCTAGCGAAGGCTATGGCCACTTAATTAGTCTTGACTTGACTTAGCTACGAGACTTAGGGTGAGTTCGATTGGGTTGTGAAAGTTGATATAAGCCAAGCCGATTTGACTTGACTCCTCCGGCAATGCAGACAGATACTTTAGCTTCGTCACTTTGAAACGTGTTGCCGCTGGTGAAATCATCCTGGTGATTTTAAGCAGACTCTAATCTCAATTTCAGAAAGTAAGACCAAGTTCATTGGAGTCTCACAGGTAACAGATTAAGAATCATCCCCTGAAACTTGAATCAACAGGTCGAGCCCAGGGCACGTGTCTGAAGATCAGGAGAAGTCAAGCCTTCAAGGCCCAATTTCGCTGTCTAATCGAACGCATCATAAATAAAGTGTAAATTAAATACAATGTAAAATATACATGAACAAATCTGCTCTCTATAAATAATTTTCGTAGTGACGTACGTCTTAGTGCTTCACGCTCAAGCGTACAGTAGTTTACATCGGTTGAATATTTAGATTTAACACTTCACGAGAATACGACCCTGGGCATGTATGGTATGTACTGAAATTATTTGGCCTATCAAGAGGTATGAAAGGGGACACACGGTAGAACTATGGGGTTATTTTTATATGATGCAAAGCAATTCTGAAGGTAATTTAGAGTATTCTTATCGTTTCGACTGGTAAAATCATTCCTAAATGGCAAATTATAGTCTGTCCATTTTATCAAGGTAGTTTGGGCGGAGTAAAACTCCTCTAGAGCATTGCTCATTCTATTGGCATTTCTGAGATTTTGTTTGGCTCATATCTTAGCCCCGCCCACTACCTGCATATAGAGAATTCTCAGAAATGCCCCAAGAATTGGCAAGGCTGTAAAGGAATTCGTCCACGATCAAACTGCCTTGATAAAATGGACTGAGTATAGACAGAAGGTCCGCGAAATGTATTCCTCGTCCACCAGACCAAACTATTTTTAGGAAACGACTCTCATTCAAATCAAATACGCATTGCGATAGTATTGTAATGATTCAGACTCTGAGCACATTATTTGGGTCACCTTTTCGTTCCAAGTAAATGCTTTTGAGGCTAATAATATCCCATATTTTACAGTTTCCTTAGGTAAATAACAGTAATATGTTACTCTCTGTTTTCTCTCAACTTTGTTGGTATCGTTGCTGCTGCGTCCAGACTTAACCCTCAGTATAATCTCCATTCGTTGCTTAAAATTCGAATGCACCTTTAGCGTATTTAAAACCAAAACAAGCTCAAACCATAACTACATAAATTTATGGCTTACCGTATATTCCTTTCAGCGACGTACCTCTCCGTACGCGGACACGTCACAGGCCGCGCTACAGGAAGCGACTCCCCCAGGGCTGTGGCCACCACTCTGGGGGCATGGGAGCAAGAGAGGGGCAAGCTTGCTGCCTCTTCACACATCCTCTTCCAGCATTCTCCTGGTGACGTGCAATTTCGTGCATACCAAACGCATGGTCATTGCGTATTTTCAAACGATTATCTCTAGTGAAATAATCCTATTGAAAAAAGGACACCGCAGATTAAAATTTTGCTGACGCACATTGGTAGTTTGCATTCGACGACAAAAAAAAAAGTAGCTGATCAGAATAGGAGAGTTTCAAGCTTTAACGTAGTGAGTCCTTGTTAGCGTGGTTTATCGTCTATATAAACGTTTTTGAGGTCATTTATATGTGATCAACATCACGGGTATTATGATCGTGGCGATAACTAAGAAGCACAAAAAGGGCGCGGTTTTCGTAGTCAAAGTAAATACATGATGTTTGTTTTGAAAAGAAAAGTTCTTTCATATATTTATAGAAAAGATTCTACGAACGTTTTTTTATGTATTCTTATTTGGTTTAAAGACAGAAGTTGAATTTTAGACTTAACTAATTAAAAAAGAGTCAACAGTGTTAACGGAAACACCGCAAAAAAAAATCTGTTTATCAACATTATAACTAAAAAGTTATAGACGGATTCTGACGAAATTTTCAGGGAATGATAGGTATGTTAGAGGCAACAGATGATTAACTTTTTGTGGAAATCCGTCCATCCGTCTCATTTTTCTGTATGCCGTAACTCAAAAAAATTATAGACGGACTTTTATGAAATTTACACGAGTTGTTAGGTATATCATAATAAGTAAATGACCAACTTTTGTGACGATCTGTTTGTTCGTTCGAATGTTTGTTGCTATGTTTGATTTTATGTTTGTTAGCGCAATAATTCAAAACAGTTTGAGTGAATGTTCATGAAACTTACAGTAATTGTTAGTAATGTTATATGACATGAATGGTTAAATTTTGCTGCAGATCGGTTGATTCGTTTCTATGTATGGGTTGTGTTTGTCATAATATTTGTTACGCAATATCTCAAAAAGTTATAAATGGATCTTTATGAAATTTACAGTATTTGTTAGTAATGTTAAAAAGATATAAATGATTAAATTTTCGTGCAGATAGGTTAGTTTGTTTGTATGGTTGACTTATATGTTTGTCTTAATGTTTGTTAGCATCCTTTCATAGCTCAAACAGTTATGAAAGGATCTGCAAAAAAATTGCAAAAACTGTTAACACTATTAAAAGGCACAAATGTTTAGGTTTTGAAGTTGATACAAAAGAAATCATGGTTTTAGATCGAGCCAATTTGAAATTTTCGTTACCGTTGCCTTACATGACGGAGGTATGCGCTCTCAGAGTGCTCTACTGTAGTTTATAAATTTACTAGTGGCCCGTGCCGTCATTATAAATGACGGCAAAAAATTAACAATTCACCAAAACCCCCGCCGTCTTTTGGGCTTCCTCACTTTTCCCCTATCTAATACTGAAGAAAAAGATTCCAAGGTACCCAAATTTTCATTGTTGCCTTTTCAAATCTGAATTTTTTCCTATCTTATTAGTTCTATTTTCCCCTATCTAATACTGAAGAAAGAGATTGCAAGGTACCCAACTTTTTTTTTCGCCGAAAAAAAAGATTGCAAGGTTCCCTTTTTTTTTTACATTTTGAAATCTGAATTTTCTCCTATCTTATTCCCATAGAGCGTGACAGGAAAGATATAAATATATAAATAAATAAACAAATAAATAAATAAAAACACGATGTGAATTATTATATAGTACTGATTTGTATCTTTCCTGTCACGATCTATGGGATTAAGATGGGAACAAATTCTAGAGCTGAAGAGCGTAGTGCGGTATCTATGATACGACGTAGGAAAATCCTGCAAAGTTGGTGAGAGCATACAAGTTGTATAGGTATATATATGAACCTGAGCTCGTGCTGCTCGGCTGCATGAACGCGTTTCTAAATGTAAAGGTGATACCGAAAGTGCAACTTTACTACGTCAAATAAATACCCTTGCTTACAGGAATAGTGTTAAATTTTCCTTTGTGATGTCTCTTGAATGGTTGATAACAGAATACAAATAAAGCCTTGCTGAACTACTAATTTTCTGCTGTCATTTCTAGGACGGCACGGGCCAGTAGTGTATAATGACGCGAGATGCGTGTTTTTGAGGGTACCCTACCTTCGCGGCTCCCCTCGCGCGTGAGCTTCCGGTTTATAACGGCCAATGCACTACAGGTTTAGCGGGGGTCTGGGGGGCGCAAACCGGAAGTGGGTGGGGCCTGGGAAACCGGAAGGGGCGGCGCGGTGACCCAGCGGTGCGAGGGGAACCTACCCTCAAAAACACGCATCTCGCGTCATTATACGCTACTCGGGTACTAGTAGAAATTATAAAAAGGCATCTTATTAGGTGTTTGATGTAGATGTGATTAGTTATAAAATCAAAGGGTTTATTAGAGCAGCAAACCTAATTCAATACTCCTTCTTAGATACGTTGAAGTACTGTTAATTTGGGGAAATTTCCTTTGCAGACCCTGAATTCTTGCACACCCTGCAGTCTCTGGATGTGGTTACAACAGTTTGGAGTGATGATCCAGGCAACTCTGACAACAGCTCCATCATCTTCTCGAACGCCAACTATGATTCGGCCGGCGTATACATTTTTTGTGGAGATCGTACGTGGCTGGATGCCATGGCTGACGAGGTATCTTGTACATCATTGAGAAGGCATCTGGTAGGGGCTGGGTGATATATCGGCATCGTTTGAGCTTATTGATTTCCAAAGTGCTCATTATTGTCTTCTTTCTTTATCCCCTCAGTTCCTCCTTGGAGTGAGAAGAAATTTTAAGTCATGCTGAAGTAAAAGGGAGGGGTTGAGGACGGTGGGTTAAGGGTAGTCAATAAGATTTAAAAGTGTGAGGGCACGCTGGGGCCAGGAACTCGCCTTTAAACCAAGGTAGTATCAGTCTGGACATGTTTTGGAGCTACTGTGGTTTAATTCTTCTTTACTCGAGTGGAAATTCATCACATCGCAATTCGTATACACCATCAGCGTTGTGGCATTCAAAGCCTGAAGCAACGATTTTCATGTTTTTTAAGGGAGTCATTGCATCATTGATCCCAAGCAACTTTTCAGTGGTGCAGTGTGATTGATTTAGCGTCTAGTATTATGTAGATCATGAACTATCCGAGTGCTAGAGATGTGGTAAATAAAATAATTATCTGTGTTTATAATTTTTATTCTTCCAGATGATCGCTTTGATTAACACCAACATCCTACAAATACAGGTGAGACTATGATAGCGATGTTAGGAAGATTTTGTGTTTTTGTTGTTCAATAATCATATGTAGTCTGGGTGTACAGTACATTAAAAAAAATTAAATACATGAAAGATACAAGCGAATATAGTAGTTCAAAGCTAATTATTCATTACATTTTTAACAGAAAACCCTGTTCATGTTCGTGGAATTGACTGACCAACATGATATGAGCTCTTCAAAATTTCGGGTGCAGCTAGACAACAAGCTTCCAGAGACGATCAACTTTATTCTCCTACAACTACTCCAACCTGATCTGGCGACTTCGGGCGTACCCAAAACTTACAGTTCTTCATTGACTTTACAGTCTGGCTCCCATAACCGAGTTTTCAATACCTCTTCCACACTGTCGACTTATTTTTCTTCTGAACTGGGCCAATATAATCGGAAAATTATAATTTGGTCTGCAAAAAGTCCAGGAAATGGTTCTCTGCAGCTGAAAAACGTCGGATTGTGGAGCTTGGAAAAGGGTTTACAGATGAACGACGCCATCGCTTCACCGACCTTGTCAAATTTCCATGGAAGAAACATGAGGCTCACCGTTATCCATGTACGTTACTATTACTATTTAAGTGTATTTTCTGGTACAGTTCACTGCTGTATGGAAGCAGAAAAGCGTATGCTCCTTAATTCTTTAGTGCCGAAACAATTCTCTTACAGTACGGGAGCTTTGTAGCTTCCGAGGGATAGAAGAAGCTGCTTCATGAGTAATCTTGGATTATTGTGGGGATTGTTTTGACTGCTCATTTATCCAGGTCTAAGCGCCACTTGTTGGAGGTGTTATCCGTACGTTGGAAGGGTGACGTACAACATTGGCATGCCTCGACCCTTCAAGGGGTACATAAGATGAGCCACACGAGTAGCTGAGTTAGGTTCAATAGAAGGAGGGAACGAAAAGATTCACTCAAGAAATAAGGTTTACCTTCTGCGTTATTAATGGCTTAGCACAAGCCTTCGGTCGAACTTTCCTTCGGATCAACTTTGCATCCTTCCAATTTCTCATCCCTACTGATGATTCTTTGACCTTACTCTACTTTCTCGATTTACTGTTCCGATGCACGTTGATCCAATGTAGGAATACTTTCGTGTACTTGAGTTTTCCCGTTTTTTTTCGCGTTTACGACTTGGGGAGCATTAAATTAGCCAACTTATCAAAACATAGCGTATTGAAAGGCATCGTGTGTCTGTTTCGTACAAATGACAGCAAGAAATTTGTGATGACTGATGACCCTTCTTCCATTATCCATTATACTTTCATTACAAATACGCTTCTGAAGAATAGCTACAACAGCCAACTCAAACTGTCATAATTAAGAGATGACCGAGTGCTTTCCTTGTCATTCCACCTTAAGAGCACACAGCACGCTCCTTCCTTCATGTAGAGCTGAAAAATACTTCTGCGTCCACTGAATCCTGAAAAACTGCCTCTCCCGGGCGTCATTGTTCATCTGCTAATCTTGTACGTCGTGCGCTGACCGTAAATAATATAGCTTCAATGTATTGCGAAAGTCATAAGAATTAGACTCCATGGAGCACAAAGAAGCTGTAAATATCTTAATGGTTTAAATTTAAACGTTGGCTGAGCAAAATGCTCATTCACTTATACGAATAAAATCCAACTTTGGCAAGCCTAATTTTTGCGTCTCGATATCGATGAAAACGCCTATTTCGTTAAGAGCGTGACACGAACGATACAAATATACAAACCAATAAACCCACATCGGTGTTTATTATATAATTTTGATTTTATTTACTCATTTGTATTTAAATATCTGCTATTGCATTTTTTGTTGCAAGCTCTCTGCAAAATAGTCAAGGTAGGTAGATACGCGGAAAGTAGGCCATGTTGTAGACTGTGGCCTACCGTCGCACTCTGTTTAAAATCTATTAGCAAAAATCGAAGCAGGTTGCAGATGACGGTAGAGGTAAAGGAATGGTAACCCTATATTGGACCGCTCTTCTTGCCTTTGAAACTTTGAAATCTAAGCATTGGAAAAAAAGAATTTACCTCCTGAGCTTAAGTGCTCTGCGATCGGCCGGGCGACGATTTTGGAAAGACCGGGGCCGGGGCGACCAAAAATCAAGTGGTCGGGGCCGGGACGACCAATAATCAAGTAGCCGACGCCGGGGTGACAACCAAATAGTCGGGGCCGGGGTAACCAAAAATAAAGGGTATTATTTTACTTTCTCTCTCGTACGTTTTTTTTTTTTTTTGCTTTTAGTATCTATGTTAATTGGGTCAATTTAAGACTATTTACATGGCTAACGTTTTCGTTGGAAATGCTTAGTTTTCGAGATGTATGACTTAGAAGTTCCCATTGTGTTTCAATGGGAGAAAGTAACACATGTTAGGTTAGGTAATGTTAGGTTAGGTTAGGCTTGGTTGGGTCACGTTTGGTTGGGTCACGTTGGGTTGAGTCACGTTGGGTTGAGTCACGTTTGGTTGGGTCACGTTTGGTTGGGTCACGTTTGGTTAAGTCACGTTTGGTTGAGTCACGTTTGGTTGAGTCACGTTTGGTTGAGTCACGTTTGGTTGGGTCACGCTTGGTTGGGTCACGCTTGGTTGGGTCACGCTTGGTTGGGTCACGCTTGGTAGGGCAACGCTTGGCGGGGTGGGACAACGCTTGGTGGGGCAACGCTTTTTTGGGCTTCCCGGCGTTGCAAGATGCTCTATTTGGGTTGTATTACCTATCCGTGCGAGCTCAAGCGTGAAGTTTTAATAATAATAATAATAAATATAATAATATGAACGTAATACCGTTAGCTTATGCAGATACATTTAAAAACATATTTTTCTTAAGCTATTATAAACAGTGTTTTCGAGGTCCTTATGTTAACAATGATAGTGCTGCTTTTGATCGCGAGAATCACTTTGGGATACTCCATAAGCAGAGATTGATGGGTATTGGTGATTAAGTTTTCGGGGTAATTAGTCAGTTTTTATCTGACAGACGTCAATGTGTTGTTCTTGACGGGAAGAAAAGTGAGTTTTTGGACTTTGTTTCTTGTGTCCCAGTGGGTAGTGTTTAGGGCCCTTTGTTATTCATTGTATGTACAGCGGACCTGTTTGATCTTCTTAATAATTTACTTGCTGGTTACGCTAGCATGATGATGATGTTACTTTGCTAGCTGTTTGTGATAAGCCTAATGATAGGTTGGAGGTTTCAGAATCCATTCAGCATGATTTGGAAGTGATTGATTCACGGTGTTCTAGGTATGGGATGAGGCTAAATGCGAGCAAGACTAAGACTATGCTCGTTTCCAGGTCGCGTACAGTGAGACCTTTTCCTACACTCAAACTGGATGGTGTGCCACATCCTGTGATTGATGACTTGGTAATCTTGGGTGTCAATTTTGATCCAAAGTTTACGTTTGAGCCCCACATTCATTCGGTTGCCTCATATGCATCGCAGAAAATTGGTCTTATGAGGCGTGCTTGGAATGTGTTTGGCCAATGGTGGATGGTGTTGTGCCTTCTGATCTGGAGCATCGTCGCAGAATTGATGGGGCCTGCTCTTTCTATAAAATTTATAACTGCTTTAGACATCCACTGTCTGATTTTCTTCCGGAGCCCTTTGTTCGGGTGAGGTATACTCGGCGCACTGGTGCTCTTCATGAGTTTGCCTTAGAACCGTTACGATGCCAGCATTCTCGTTCGTTTTTTCCATCGTGTGTGGATGTTGGGAATGGTCTTGATGGCACTGTCTTTGCTGCTGCGGGTATTGGCAGCTTTAAACGATCTGTACACAGACCTATTCTGTGATCTCGGATCTTCTCTTTCTTTTTTTTCTTCAGTCGCTGGGCTGATTGCATGGGGGTTTGTCAACCTTATGGAGTTTCTCCGTTCTCACGTCGCCAGTCTTGTGTGAATTAATGATAATAATAAATTAAGATATTTTGTTGAAAAATATTGAGTAAACCTCATAGAACTCGCTTGCAATAATTGGGCCGTCAAGTACAGTTAGTCACGTCTAGACAATAAAAATGCAAATATATGTGACATTTGACTCAATACTGCACTAGCTAACACCATAATCTTCCAATTATGTGATAATTAATGAAGTGTTCTCTGGTTAGGAAACTGTAAAGTGGGTTTATAATAAAAGATGCTGTTAGTTTTTCAAGAGTAAGTAGAAAATGTGCATACATATTCTTTGAACGTGGATCGTGGTGTAGTTTCTCTGCTTTTAGGATTTTCTAAAGTATTAAGTGAATAAGTAGCCTCTGAAAAAAAAAAAATAATAATAATAGTAACAAAGTCTTCACTTACAGAAACCTCGAGTGTTTGAGTCGAGAACATCCTATGGCTTTCCATTGGATAGCGTAGATTCCACAAACGGTTACATAGCCGACCTTCTGGCCATCATCCGCCGCAAGCACAACTTCACCAACACCATGGCTGTCACCCGCGGCTTTGGCGTCAAGCTTGGTAATGGTTCCTGGAATGGTATGGTTGGAGCTCTGGTCAGGAAGGTTCGTTACCGATGGACATTTGGAGACTATCATTATGTTGCCAACCGATGCTCTAAGCTTTTTGTCAAGAATGTAGTGTATTGTACTGAAGAACGCCTTGAGTCACTTCATAAGCAGGTTTTCATCAAGAATGTTGTATACGCACCATTTTTGCTCCCAATCTCAGCAATTTCCTTTCGTTTTCGTATTTCAACAGGAAGCAGATCTGGCCCCGCTGGACTTCTCTCCCTCCTACCCCCGAACAGCGGTAATAGATTTCAGCGAGTGGCTGGGAACAGGTAATGCGAGTTTTTTTTTGTGCCGACATGCAAGTGCTACTTCATCTAAATATTTCTTTTTTTTTAAAAAAAAAAGGTTAGCAGAAGATCTGTTAACAATTCTACATCGAAAGACTTCATTATTGACCATTTGGGATTGCATATCGTGTTTAATGCGGATAGCAGTTATGCTATTTTAGACTATTTATTGGTCGCATGCGAATCGTTTTTCGAATTTGTTATGTAGAACAGCCCTGAGCAATAGAGAGAACTCGTATACGAAAATTTTAATAAGGTTGTGTCTTAGTTTTTCTGTTTGCCGCCAGATCCTGTAATTATCATATCTCGGGCCCCTACTCAGCTGCCAAACCCTTTTCTGCTGCTGCAAATCTTTACCGTATCGGTGAGTCAATAAACTTCTTCCAGCCTCTTCCACTGACTGCCGTAATGCAGTATAGTCTGTCCTGATACTGTTAACCATATCCGTTCTCTAATTATATTATTTATCCTTGTTGTGATAAATCGTGCTTAACGCAATTATTGTACCTTATCCAGTCCTCCTAAAGAACAGGCTTGGGTCTAGGAAATTGCCCGATCGCGTACAGTCCCTGGAAACATTAGACACAGCCTTATGTTTTTGACACCTATTGTGCACATGTCAGACATATCTGGATATAAAACTTTATTTCAGTTACTTTAACGTTACTATAAACGTTAGTTTGAGTTTCATATCCAAATAAGCCTGAAATATGTCGAGTAGGTACTGTAAATTTCAGGCTGCGTCTAACAATTTTTCAAGGGACTGTACCTATCGTACTATCTACGTGACGTACAGACCCAGGCCTGTACTTTAGTAATCCTTGACCTTGCCCTGTGTGTACTTGATAACGTAGTTTGAATTGAAAATTGTATCCAGAGTGTTTGGAAGACTAGAAGTTCTTGTATCTCTGTGTTTACCTTATCTTTAAAAGTAGGTCTTAGTGCATGCATGACGTATCTTTCCGAGCTTACAATGTTTTTTTTATCGAGGTCTAAGGATAAGGGGTCGATCTTATAATTCAGTGTTTAGCTTAGGTCCGAAACTCCAGACTGAGGATTTGGGTTTGCCACTTTAAATCGTGCTGTGCTGCAAGTATTAGAAACAACGCAATTACGCTGAATTGGCAGAAAACTCCGTTTTACGGCTCATGATTGAGTTTTTCGAAGTTTCTAGAGTTGTCGATTATGGCTGGGCTAATGCCTGAACCTCGTTCCATCGTCTAGAGTTTCGGACATTCCAAGCCTCGAAGTTGTAGGAGGCGTTCGATTGGGTGCAGAAATCAAGCCGTAGAGGCTTAGTTGACCAAAATTCCAGACACAAGATTCGGTTATGCAATTTTGAATCGTGAAGAAAGTGTTTGAGGCCACCCGATGTCCTTGACCCCCCGTGAAAACTCTATTTTAAGGAGCAAGAATAAATTTATGGAAGTCTCAAGGGAAACCTATTAGGGGTCATTACCTCAAACTCAGTTCAATAGGTTGAAGTCACAGCAACTACCTGAAGTCCCGGACTAGTCAAATCTGGAAAGCTGAAGTTCGGAGCCCAATCGAACGCGTTTTAATTTCGCAGGACAGCCAAAATCACAATATAGTAAGCCAGCAGAAGCCAACGAGTTAATTTTAACAATAGAAGAGCTAACCGTTAAATATGATAGGTATTTCCCAGGTGGGCTAACAGTTGTGCAATCTACCTAATATGTTATTTGAAAGACAATGCTGAGTAGCACTAGTCCTAATAAAATAAAAAATCTGTCTTGTAAGTGCATAGAATGTTCTCTCTTCACAGAACTTTTTTCATCGGCTGCCAGGTCGTCGCCATTGAGTTTCAATAGCGTCTTTCAAAATGAAGTAACGCAACTGTTCACTACGTTTCGGTATCACTGTGAATACATCAAGGGCTCAGTCTGATTGGGCACCAGAATTAGGCCTTCGAGGCTTGACTGGCCCGGAACTTTAAAAAGAAGCTTTGGCTTTGCTTCTTTGCAACGTTGTGCAGGTGCTGGGAGCCACGCGATTACACTGAGCCGACTGAAAACTCCATTTTATGGGGTAATTTTGAGCTTCTGAACGTCTCAAGAGCGATCGATTAAGGGCCTGGAACTCAATTCAGCGAGGCGAAGCCAACGCATCTGCCTGAACTTTGGAACAAGTCATGCCTCGAAGGCGTAATTTTAGCTCCCAGTTGAACATGCACCAAATATCTTCCATTGGCCTGTTCGACGTGAGACAATTTATAATCCAGTCCAAATGGCCTTCATTTGCAATCTGGAAAATTCCATAATTGATCTTTTTTTTTTTTTTTAGTTTCAGTCGTTACTCACAAGCCGATTATGCCGGAGTTGGTCGTAAAGCCCATCCCGCTCCAAGTTAACGATACATGCAAGCTGAGGCTGGTCGGATTAACTTATCTCAGTCAAAGTCTGCCAGTCAAAGATGCTAATGAACCCTTCGCATTACTAGGTGTGGGGCAGCATTAGTTTGGGTGTGGTGGTGAGCGGCGTGGCCCTCCACGTCGCCGAGTGCATCGTCATCTCCCGAAGACGCCGTCGTGCCCACGGGGCAAAGAGGTAAATTGGCGTTCTTCGGCGTTCAGAGTTTACGAACGCATTCCAAAAAATAATTACAGTCTGTTATACATTATTAAGCTTATTTCACATCCATGCTCTATTTTTACATGTCTGCCATGGGTTGTGGGTACAGTGTGCCCAAATCAGCCGGTACTTGACTTGGCGTATATATGTCATGCTACAGTACGCCCAGTGATTTGAGGGCAGATCCCGATTACGTCGACGTAGCCCAAGCTACAAGCCCTCTTCAATGGACAGAATTCTGCTGTAAATCGAGGAATGTCTCCACTTTACATAGAATATGTTAAATAAGTATTCATAACGCTGTAGGAAAAGCGGATTTGAAGCATTGCTGACCTATGGCAATATTAGACGGCAACGATAACTTAAGGCATGACGTAATTGTAGCATTGACGCTGAAAGACTTAACTCAATAGCGCCTATAGCAGCAAGTCTGCATTGTGTACCAAACTGCAGGTTCCTAAATGCATTCAGTCCTCATATCTAATCCACTTGGTTATTCAGTGATGATGCACTCTTCAGTGGGCTGTGCGTGTCCGGATGTACTTTGATGTGGAGGGATACGAACACGTGTCTGGCCCACCCAGGAAGCAAACAGAGTAACGTGAGTACTCAATAGAAACTAGCATCAAAAAGTGACGTCACATCGACGAATAATCCAGGCTCAGCAGCCAATGAGTCAGAAAAATTGTCCTAAATTGCGAATTTCATCTCTTGAGCTCATAAAGAACTGAAGAGGATACACCGGGTGTTCCTAAATTCTTTCCAGAAAATTAAGCTATAGGTTCCTTACAATAAAATAACCATATTTTACTATTTTACTCTATCAATGTATGCCTGAAAATGTCTACTTTTAAAGGTACGTTGACTTACAGTTCAGTAGTGCCATTCACTTATTCGGCGGACTACTGCACTTTACAGCGAAGATAAAGATGCACACCGGTCATTTGTTGACATTAATCACTCTAGTCTGCACCGTACCTGATTTCAGATGACCATGGACCAACTACCATCCTAAGTAGAAATGATCGGTAGGATCGTTGACGGCTGTGAGAGGATTCGTGAAACTCCAGGCATCTTTGAACGGGTTCGGCAATCACTACGTCGGCGCCTTCGCGCATGCACTGCTGCTGATGGGAAGAATTTTGAACAATTTCTGTAACTATGTCACACATGAACTCCTGTTTTCTTCAAAATAAACATAGTCTGATAGTGATTGTTCATTTACCCTACAGCATTCGCCGATTCTGGGCTAGGTTAAACTTTAACTTAACGTACCTTTAAAAGTAGACATTTCGGATATGAATTGATAGAGTAAAATATGGTTATTTTATCGTAAGGATTCTATAGCTTAATTTTCTGGAAAGAATTTAGGAACACCCGGTATACTAATTGAGCAAAAAAACAATTATCTACAGAAAACTGCAGGGGAATCTGGTGGAAACTTTCACGGCACTAGCGGCAAAATTTGGGCCGGTAGGGCGACCTGATTTACCTTCTTTGAACTGGAGCCGTATTTACACTTCCTATTCAGTCTCAGAGCTCTTCACAAAATACAATTAAACATTTCACCGTACTTTTCCGATTTAATTCATTCAATCTCCCGCTCCTGACTGGCCAGCTACTTGAGCTCCACCCACGCGCAAAACCAAGGCCACATAGAAAACATGATTGTCTANTTTACACTTCCTGTTCAGTCTCAGAGCTCTTCACAAAATACAATTAAACATTTCACCGTACTTTTCCGATTTAATTCATTCAATCTCCCGCTCCTGACTGGCCAGCTACTTGAGCTCCACCCACGCGCAAAACCAAGGCCACCTAGAAAACATGATTGTCTAGGTGGCATTGGCAAAACACGGTCATATGGCTGTCGCCAAGTACAGAAAGCTTGAGCAATAACTGTTCCTATGGTTTCTTTCGCGTAAAGAATATAACGCTGCTTATATTTTTGGTAAGGATTAAGAAGCCAACCTATTGAGATGCGACGCCATTCGGCTACATGCAGTCACGGTTGTTTTATTTCAGTCCCATGAATCCTCCCGTTACACTCTGCTTCCTGGGTCCACCGTCAGTAGCTATGGAACTGGTTTTTTTTTGCGTTCAGCACTTTACTGGTTTATTCACTAAAACTTTGCCCCGCCATAACAAACTGAGCGCTCGCACTGAACCTTAATAGAACAGTTACTATTCTGGAAGAATAAGCAAGCCTTTGTTAGAGAAGCTGGATATTTATGCTGCTTCGTAGCCTACCTACGCCTAAGCCACAAAGCTCGTTGCATATATCCTGGAGCTCTAGATAGTATTTTCACAAACTATTTGGAAGACAGAGAGGAATTTACATTTACTTTATAAGAGTAGTTTTTAGCTGCTCAGGAATGGGGATAGTTTGATGGTCCTGTTCGCTTCAGGAGAACTTTTTTTGTATTT
>LQNS02278096.1:28939101-28957669 GCA_001587735.2 Parhyale hawaiensis | reverse complement strand
TCTCGCGATCAAAAGCAGCACTATCATTGTTAACATAAGGACCTCGAAAACACTGTTTATAATAGCTTAAGAAAAATATGTTTTTAAATGTATCTGCATAAGCTAACGGTATTACGTTCATATTATTTATAATCATTATTATTAAAACATCACGCTTGAGCTCTCACGGACAGTTAATACAACCCAAGTGAAGCATGTTGCAACACCGGGAAGCCCAAAAAAGCGTTGCCCCACCAAGCGTGACCCAACCAAGCGTGACCCAAGCAAACGTGACCCAACCAAACGTGACTCAACCAAACGTGACCCAACCAAACGTGACCCAACCAAACCTAACCTAACATTACCTAACCCAACATGTGTTACTTTCTCCCATTGAAAAACAATGGGAACTTCTAAGTCATACATCTCGAAAACTAAGCATTTGCAACGAAAACGTTAGTCATGTAAATAGTCTTACATTGACATCATTAACATAGCTACTAAAAGCAAAAAAAAAAAAAAGAAAACGTACGAGAGAGAAAGTAAAATAATACCCTTTATTTTTGGTTACCCCGGCCCCGACTATTTGGTGGTCACCCCGGCCTCGGCTACTTGATTTTTGGTCGCCCCGGCCCCGGTCTTTCCAAAATCGTCGCCCGGCCGATCGCAGAGCACTTGAGCTCAGGAGGTAAATTCTTTTTCTCCAATGCTTAGATTTCGAAGTTTCAAAGGCAAGAAGAGTGGTCCAATATAGGGTTACCATTCCTTTACCTCTACCGTCATCGGCAACCTGCTTCGAGTTTTGCTAATAGATTTTAAACAGAGTGCGACGGGTAGGCCACAGTCTACAACATGGCATACTTTCCGCGTATCTACCTACCTTGACTATTTTGCACAGAGCTTGCAACAAAAAAATGCAATAGTAGATATTTATATACAAATGAGTAAATAAAATCAAAACGATATAATAAACACCGATGTGGGTTTATTGGTTTGTATATTTGTATCGTTCGTGTCACGCTCTTAACGAAATAGGCGTTTTCATCGATATCGAGACGCAAAAATTAGGCTTGCCAAAGTTGGATTTTATTCGTATAAGTGAATGAGCATTTTGCTCAGCCAACGTTTAAATTTAAACCATAAAGATACTTACAGCTTCTTTGTGCCACCATGGAGTCTAATTCTTATGACTTTCGCAATACATTGAAGCTATATTATTTACGCTCAGCACACGACGTAGAAGATTAACAGATAAACAATGACGCCCGGGAGAGGCAGTTTTTCACGATTCAGTGGACGCAGAAGTATTTTTCAGCTGTACATGAAGGAAGGAGCGTGCTGTGTGCTCTTAAGGTGGAATGACAAGGAAAGCACTCGGTTATCTCTTAATTATGACAGTTTGAGTTGGCTGTTGTAGCTATTCTTCAGAAGCTTATTTGTAACGAAAGTATAATGGATAATGGAAGCAGAGTCATCAGTCATCACAAATTCCTTGCTGTCATTTGTACGAAACAGACACGCGATGGCTTTCACTACGCTATGTTTTGATAAGTTGGCTAATTTAATGCTCCTTAAGTCGTAAACGCGAAAAAATACGGGAAAACTCAGGTACACGAAAGTATTCATACATTGGATCAACGTGCATCGGAACAGTAAATCAAGAAAGTAGAGTAAGATCAAAGAATCATCAGTAGGGATGAGAAATTGAAGGGATGCAAAGTTGATCCGAAGGAAAGTTCGACCGAAGGCTTGTGCTAAGCCATTAATAACGCAGAAGGTAAATGTTTATTTCTTGTGCGAATCTTTTCGTTCCCTCCTTCTATTGAACCTAACTCACCTACTTGTGTGGATCATCTTATGTACCTTTTGAAGAGTCGAGGCATGCCAATTTTGTACTTTACCCCTCCAACGTACGTATAACACCTCCAACAAGTGGCGCTTAGACCTGGATAAATGAGCAGTCAAAACAATCCCCACAATAATCCAAGATTACTCATGAAGCAGCTTCTTCTATCCCTTGGAAGCTACAAACCTCCCGTACTGTAAGAGAATTGTTTCGGTAGTAAAGAATTAAGGAGCATACGGTTTACTGCTTCCACAGAGCAGTGAACTGTACCAGAAAATACACTTAAATAGTAATAGTAACGTACATGGATAACGGTGAGCCTCATGTTTCTTCCATGGAAATTTGACAAGGTCGGTGAAGCGATGGCGTCGTTGATCTGTAAACCCTTTTCCAAGCTCCACAATCCGACGTTTTTCAGTTGCAGAGAACCATTTCCTGGACTTTTTGCAGACCAAATTATAATTTTCCGATTATATTGGCCCAGTTCAGAAGAAAAATAAGTCGACAGTGTGGAAGAGGTATTGAAAACTCTGTTATGGGAGCCAGACTGTAAAGTCAAGGAAGAACTGCAAGTTTTGGGTACGGCCGAAGTCGCCAGATCAGGTTGGAGTAGTTGTAGGAGAATCAAGTTGATCGTCTCTGGAAGCTTGTTCTCTAGCTGCACTCGAAATTTTGAAGAGCTCATTTCATGTTTGTCATTCATTTCCACAAACATGAACAGGGTTTTCTGTTAAACATGCAAAAAATAATTAGCTTTGAACTACTATGTTAGCTTGTATCTTTCATATATTTAAAAAAAATTTTAATGTTCTGTACACACAGACTATGATTATTAAACAACAAAAACACAAATCTTCCTAACATCGCCATCATGTTCTCACCTGTATTTGTAGGATGTTGGTGTTAATCAAAGCGATCATCTGGAAGAATCAAAAATTATAAACACAGATAATTATATTATTTGCCACACGCTCGGATACATCATGATCTACATATTGCAAGACGCTAAATCAAGCAAACTGCACCACTGAAAAGTTGCTTGGATGAATCATGCAATGACTCCATTAAAAACATAAAAATCGTTGTTTCGCGCTTTGGATGTTACAACGCTGCTGGTGTAAACGAATTGCAGTTGATGAATTTCCACTCGAGTAAAGGAGAATTAAACCACAGTAGATCCAAAAATGTCCAGACTGATACCACCTTGGTTTCAAGGCAAGTTCCTGGCCCCACGTGCCCTCACACTTTTAAATCTTATTGACTACCCTTAACCCACGTCCTCAACAACTCCCTCTTACTTCAGCATGACTTAAAATTTCTTCTCACTCCAAGGAGGAACGGAGGGGAGGAAGAAAGAAGGCAATAATGAGACTTTGGAAATTACTAAGCTCAAATGATGCCGATATTTCACCCAGCCCCTACGAGATGCCTTCTCAATGATGTACAAGATACCTCGTCCGCCATGGCATCCAGCCACGTACGATCTCCGCGGAAAATGTATACGCCGGCCGAATCATAGTTGGCGTTCGAGAAGATGATGGAGCTGTTGTCAGAGTTGCCTGGATCAGCACTCCAAACTGTTGTAACCACATCCAGAGACTGCAGGGTGTGCAAGAATTCAGGGTCTGTAAAGGAAAGTTTCCCAAATTTAAAGTACTTCAAGGTATCTAAGAAGGAGCATTGAATTAGGTTTGCTGCTCCAAAAAACCCTTTAATTTTATAACTAATCACATCTACATCACACAACTAAGGCCGGCTGCACATTAACAACTTTCGTTGTCGCTAGCAGCCTAGACGCAACTTAGCTTATCCGACTGCGCAGCCGTGGCCATGACTTTAGCATGACGTCTATGAGCATCGTGCTGTAATTCTTAAAATACCAATCGTTGTGAACACCAACCGCTCATAATTAAGAGCGATCGTTGAAAGTTCAACATTGCCACTCGCTAGGGTGTATAAATTGCGGTAGGGACTGAAATATTTGAAAATTTTTGAAGCAGCTAAATTTTGTGCAAGCTGAAGCCGTGCCATAGCTACGTACACGGATAAGTTGAGTTGCCTCGAAGCTCCTAGCGGCAACGAAAGTTGTTAGTGTCCAGCCGGCCTAATAAGATGTCATTTTATAATTTCTACTAGTGGTCCGTGCCGTCATAAAAAGGACGGCATAAAATTAGTAGTTCAGCAAGGCCCCATTTGTATTCTGTTATCAACCATTCAAGAGATATCACGAAGGAAAATTTAACACTTCTCCTGTAAGCAAGGGTATTTATTTGACGTAGTAAAGTTGCGTTTTCGGTATCAACTTTACATTTACAAATGCGTTCATGCAGCCGAGCAGCCCGAACTCAGGTTCATATATACAGTGTATACAACTTGTATGCTCTCACCAACTTTGCCCAATTTTCCAACGCCGTATCATAGATACCGCACCGCGCTCTTCAGCACTCGAATTTATTCCCATCTTAATCCCATAGACCGTGACAGGAAATATATAAATATATTTATAAACTACAGTAGAGTACTCTGAGAGCGCATACCTCCGTCATGTATGGCAACGGTAACGAAACTTTCAAATTGGCTCTGAAACCATAATTTCTTTTGTATCAACTCCAAAATCTACTCATTTGTGCCTTTCAATAGTATTAACAGCTTTTGTAATTTTTTGAAGATCCTTTCATAACCGTTTGAGTTATGTTGCTAAAAAACATTATGACAAACATATAAGGCAAGCATACAAACGAACCAACCTATTTGCACGAAAATTTAATCATTTATATCTTCTTACATTACTAACAACTACTGCAAATTTCATAAACATCCATTCATCCCTTTTTGAGATATTGCGTAACAAATATTATGACAAACACAACTCAAACATAGGAACGAATCAACCGATCTGCAGCAAAATATAACCATTCATGTCATGTAACATTACTAACAATGTTGTAAGTTTCATAAAGATTCACTCAAACTGTTTGAATTATTGCGCTAACAAACATAAAATCAAACATAGCAACAAACATACGAACGAACAAACAGATCGTCACAAAAATTTGGTCAGCTACTCTTTGTGATATACCTAACAACTCGTGTAAATTTCATGAAAATCCGTCCATAACTTTTTTGAGTTATAGCATTAAGAAAAATGAAACTGAATAACAAACAAACGGATAGACGGATTTTTACAAAAAGTTAATCATCTGTTGCTTCTAACATACCTAACATTCCCTGTAAATTTCGTTAGAATCCGTCCATAACTTCTTGAGTTATCTTGATGACAGACAGACAGATTATTTTTTGCGGTGTTTTCGTTAACACTGTTGAGTCTTTTGTAATTAGTTCAATCAAAAATTCAACTTTTGTCTCTAAACCTAATACGAATACATAAAAAAAACGTTTCGTAGTATCATTTCTATAAATATATGAAACAACTTTTCTTTTCAAAACAAACATCATGTAATTACTTTGACTACGAAAACCGCGCCGTTTTGTGCTTCTTCAGTGATCGCCGCGATTTTAATACCCGTGATGTTGATCACAAAAATGACCACAAAAAACGATTATATAGACGACGAACTATGCTCACAAGGACTCACTACGTTAAAGCTTGAAACTCTCCTATTCTGATCAGCTACTGTTTTTTTGTTGTTAAGTGCAAACATCCAATGTGAGTTAGCAAAAAATTTTATTCTGCGATGACCATTTTTCAATAAGATTATTTCACTAGAGTTAATCGTTTGAAAATACGCAATGACCGTGCGTTTGGTATGCGCAATATTGCACGTCACCAGGAGAATGCTGGAAGAGGATGTGTGATGAAGCAGCAAGCTTGCCCCTCTCTTGCGCCCATGCCTCCAGGGTAGTGGCCACAGCCCTGGGGGCGTCGCTTCCTGTAGCGCAGCCTATGACGTGTCCGCGTACGGAAAGGTACGCCGCTGAAAGGAATATACGGTAAGCCATTAATCTATGTAGTAATGGTTTGAGCTAGTTTTGGTTTTAAATACGCTAAAGGTGCATTCGAATTTTAAGCAACGAATGGAGATTGTGCTGAGGGATAGGTCTGGACGCAGCAGCAAGGATACCATCAAAGTTAAGAGAAAACAGAGAGTAAATAATACTGTTATTTACCTAAGGAAACTGTACAATATGGGCTATTATTAACCTCACAAGTATTTACTTGGAACAAAAAGGTGACCCAAAACTATGTACTCAGAGTTTGAATCATTACAATGCTTTCGCAATACATATCATATTTATTGATTTAAATGAGAGTCGTTTCCTAAACATTGTTTGGTATGGTGGACGAAGAATATTTTATCAAGGCAGTTGGAGCGCGGACGAATTCCTCTACAGCGTTGCCAATTCTATGGGAATTTCTGAGAATTCTCTATATGTAGGTAGTGGGCGGGGCTAAGATATGGCCCAAACAAAATCTCAGAAGTGCCAATAGAATTAGCAACTCTCTAAAGGAGTTTTACCCCGCCCAAACTACCTTGATGAAATTGACACACTATAATTTGTCACTTTGGAATGATTTTACCAGTCGAACCGATAAAAATGCTCTAAATTACCTTCAGAATTGCTTTGAAACATGTAAAAATAACCACATAGTTTTACTGTATATTCCATTTCATACCTCTTGATAGGACAAATAATTTCAGTGCATATCATACATGCCCAGGGTGGTTCTCATGAAGTGTTAAACCAAAATATTCAACCGATGTAAGCTACTGTACGCTTGAGCGTGAAGCACTAATACGTACGTCACTAAGAAAATTATTAATAGAGAGTAGATTTTTTCATGTATATTTTACATTGTATATAATTTACACTTCATTTATGATGCGTTCGATTAGACAGCGAAATTAAGCCCTAAAGGCTTGACTTGCCCGGATCTCCAGGCAGGTGCCCTGGGCTCGATGTTGATTCAAGTTTCAGGCGTTGATTCTTAATCTGTTCCCTGTGAGACTTCAATGAACTTGGTCTTACTTTGTGAAATTGAGATTAGAGTTTGCTTAACATCAACGGGGTGATTTCACCAGCGGCAACACGTTTCAAAGTGACGAAGCTAAAGTTTCAGCCTGCATTCCCGGATAAGTCAAGTCAAATCGGCTTGGCTTACGTCAACTTTCACAACCCAATCGAACTCACCCTTATTATAGTCTCGTAGCTAAGTCAAGTCAAGACTAATGAAGTGGCCATAGCCTTCGCTAGCTGTACCCACCCAATAATGCAAGCACCACACGCACTCTGCAACTTAGCTGCCACCTCAGTCTCTTCTCTGATGACGTCATGCTGCGCTGCAAATCAAAAAGTATTCGACCAAACCTGCAAGTAACCAAAATCATTTGCGTTCATTTTCAGTTGCAGAAAGAAAGTCCCTTAGTAGTTTTTGGGTTCACTGAGGACGTCTGAAACTTCCGCATTCAGTGTGACTTAGATAGGTCAAAATAAGCAACGAAATTCAAACTAAGGCCTTATTTTACAGGAATTAAGATGAAGAAAACATCTATTTGCTTTCAGAAATTGTAATTTCCGGTGTCATCAATAAATAAAGAAGCGGTTTGCAAAGAGAGATAAACTACTATTAGATAGTACTAGTCGTTGTTTGAATTTTTAATTCACTAAGCTAAATAATAAGTTTAACGCGTATGGTCTACGTAGATATTTCGTACGTCTTCATCGGATGATTATTATGAAAACTTCCCGCCCGGGACACCACGGACATGTAGTACAACCCAATAGAAGCTTTATGCAACACCAGGAAACCCGAAAAGCTGCTACAGATAATCTAACTGAAGGCCATTAACAGGTGACGCAATTAAACGTCCGCACACCGACACGACCGAAAGCCGATGCCATTAATGCCGCGGCCACATAATGTAGTCCAACGCACAACTTGATTCGAGGAAGTGTATCTCGTGCATCGTTTCTGTGCGTATTTTAAGTCGAAAACATAATAAGTAAATAGATACGCTTTATTGGCTGCTCTTAGGGACATGGTACAATAATAAATTATACTACGTACAGTTTGTCAGTGATATTAGTATTACTAATACTAACATTACATACTTGCCACACTGCATTCTGGCCATTGTTTGACCCCTGCGTGGTAATAGTATGTGCAGTCATCGGGTGTACATGTTAGCCAGTATGTAGCCGGGTCAATTAAGGCTCATTCACACTAGCAACTTTTGTTGCCGTCGCAGCCCGTTGGCCGACAAATGATGCCGCTACTCTGACGACAGGCAAAGGTAGAGCAAGCGACGGCAGAACGCTGCAATTTGTATTTTTGACGCCTTCGACTCGAATTTCGGGTGAGCTTCACTTCATGAAGCATTCAATTGTGTTTGAAATATAAGTTGAACATAAAATAATGTTGTTTGCTTATATAAACAGTTCACTCATCCCGAATAATGAAAGACGAACAACATTAAATATTCCAAACATCTTACAATTTTACAGCAAAACACGTGTCACGTCACAGTCCTAATGTCAAGATTTTCAACGTGGGTAAATGCTTTACAAACAGTGCGCATGTATGAGTCTGTCACATACCACATTGTAAAAAATAAAAAAAAAATAATTTACTACAGAGACACTTTCACCAAACTACATTTTTACTCTCAAAAGAAATGATTCAATACGAAAACTATAATTGTTTTCAATTGGATGGTTATTTCAAAACCATATACCTCGCTCAGATGTTGTGTATGTATAGCGAAATCAAGTTAAAATTTTTTTGTTTTGTAAAGGAAACCAGTAAGATGTCCATAGAGGATTTACTGGTAATGGGAGCTTTATCATTCATTTAAAGCTATCTATTACACTTCTGCCATTTCCTTGGAGTGTAGGCAGAGCATAAACAGGCCGAACCTTTCGTAATGCCGTAACATATATGAAACGCTGCTCTTACGTCGCCTGTCGACGACACGCTGCATCTCAGCAAGTTGCTCTTTTCATGAAGTTCGAAATAAACAATATAATAATTAGAAATGCAGGTCGTTGATACAAGTACAGTCACAATTGCAACCAATGTGTATTGAAAATGCATATGGATATTCTGTAAATATGCTGTGGAGAACGTTCAATACAGTAGCAACGCACCGTTCAGTTCACACGCGGTCAAATGTAAAGCCCAACTAGCCTGTCAATAATTTCACTGAACGACTGACAGGTTTAAGCGGAGCAAAAGTCGCTTGTGTGAACGGGCCTGTACAGATCAAGTTGAGTAAAAAGTTATCAGAATTATTAACCTGATCTGCAGACAAAGAAAGCACATTATTGTTCTGACCTTGAGGGCGTCAAGAGGAAAATAACATAAAAGGTATAGGTAAAGTCAACTATTACTGTACCCTCTCTGGCAAACCCACATGCACTGGTTCGTGCTGCAGATATAGGCCAACTGGCCCCAGAGGAGTAAGTAGAGCCGCAGCCGACCACGGCTCGCTAAGAACTATGGCGCCGAAACGGAAGGTTCAACGACCCGAGCCCTCCCACTCTCCCATTCCTGGTCACTCAAGTGCCCCCACCCAGCTTCCGCATACCAAACAATTGCCGACTCAGCGCGCCGGACGCGACAAAGATCCCGTGACAGGCTTGTCGTTTGAACTCGGCACCTCGAGCACATGAGTCAGGCACGCATGGCATGCTGCTGTTGTGGGTATATTTGAGCCAATAACATTCTTGCACTAGTTGACCTCGGTAAATTCTTCAGCCGACAAAATATCTCGTTATGAGTGATGCGTATGCGTTCAAAAGACTTCTGCCTAAAGTGCGAAAATAGCGAGTTACAGTCCAGGCGATAGAAACAACTCTGAAAAGGCTGGCGGTTGACCTTTCAGACAAGAGTGACCAAGCTTCTTGAAGAGCACGTTGCCCTCTGTGTGAAATTTCCTTGTTTCTTTCTCAATATCCTCATTAACGCGAAAATCCTCAATGATTTGTTATGACCTAGCTGTTCACATAAGAAAGTTCGACACCATTAATTGAAGCGAGTGACTATCGATGGGCAGGTTACTTGTGGACAGGAACTTATTTATATGCTAGAGATATAAAAAAATCGTCTTGTATTTCGCAATATAAGACGATTTTTCTGGTTAAACTAGTTGAAATACTCCTAGGCTGCTCAGCCATAGATTCGTCGATGATGACATCACTTTTTGGTGTTAATTTCTCATGAGTCCTCCTGTTACGCTCTTTGCTTCCTGGGCTATACCTATGTATAAGGGCCCAATTTTTTACATTTTTCATTTGTTCTAACTCCAAAAATCGGGTATCTTCGGATATCCCTACCCAAGAAGCTAAGAGCGTGGCGGGTGAACTCACGGGAAACTAGCATAAAAAATGACGTCATTAATCAAATCAACATCGACGAACGTGCCGGCTGAGCAGCCCATGAGTATTCTAATAAATTTCGCCTGAAAAATCGTCACCTAGTGTGAATTTCATCCTTTGAACAAATACTGTATATAAAAGAAGATAATATATACTAATTGAACAAGAAACAATTACACTAGCCAACAAAATGTAACTTCGTCTCTGCTACTTAAGTTAATGTTAGTGTATGTCATTAATTTAGGCATACTGAATATAAATCTGTGCTTAAATTGTCGTAGCACAAAATGTGCTTTAAATATTTGTACTGATCCTTCTCGCAGGAATAGCATTATACCATGCGTCTGAAAATGTTGCTAGGGGGCGTTCTACAGGAATAGCACTGATGAAGCACAGGCAACAGCGAGTCAATACTAAAAATGGGACGTGATGGAAAAAAACGGTCTTCAGATGAGGAATAACAAAGTGGAACTGATTGAAATACAGTTGAAAGAATTTCGGTAGCAAATTGCTTGTTAACCAGTGTTATCAATAAAACATGCAGTGAAGGCTGGTGGAAACATCCACAGCACTAGAGGCAAAATCTAGTCCGGAATGGCTCTCTGATTCGTCTTCTTTGCCTTGAAGCCTCATTTACACTTCATATTTAGTTACAGTGCTCGTCACAAAACAAATATATATACATATCGCCGTAATTGTTGGACTTAATTCATCCAATCTCCCGCTCCTGACTGGCGAGTTACTTGAGTTGCAGCCATGAAAACGCAGTAGGATTGTCGTCAGGTACCGAAAGTTTGAGCAATAAATATCCATATGATTTCGTTCGCGTCAATAATATAACACTGAATACATTCTTGGTTAGGATTTTACATTTTACAGTCGTGAAAACAGGACAAATATGTATTATGCAATCAGTTCATGTTTTCTGTAGAAGCACTGTATTTATGAGACATAATGGTAGTATGAATTACAGTATTTTATATGTCATGTAAAACACTAAATTATTAGGTAAGCTCCTAGAACAGTCCAGCAATGGAATTATCTTGGATCGTTCCGAGCATTAAGTTAGGTTCCAATTATAATACAGCATTCTATATACTACCGTCTCCTATAGAATTCAAGCCTTCAGTCTTGTCATTACGGTATTTTTATCTTACTGGTATTCAGGATATGCAGGGGCGGGAGAGTACTTTTTGTAAATAATCTGACCTAACCTAACGTAACCCTGAGTTGACCCTGAGGTGAGGTAACCTAGGGTTACGTTAGTTGTCAAATGTTAATAAAGTTGTTTTATTTCATTCTCATACATACTACTAAACTGAGCACTATAAAAAGAAAGGTTACAGCTATATAACTTCCTGTTCATGCAATATGCGCATAGGTTGAGTGAAAAGAAAAACATGGCTTTCAATTTAAATAATAACCTCCTCTCAGTTGCTTTATAGCTGCAAATGAAAGAAACCAAAACTTGCAAAGTTTTATGTGATATTTTGCTAAAAATAAAAACTATTTTGCTAAAAAATAAAAACTATTATGCTAGAAATAAAAACTATTTTGCCAAAAATAGAACTATTTTGCTATAATGCCTGCAATAACGACTTTTTAGTGCTAGTTTGACTGGAGTTTTAACGCTATTTTTACCACTATTTTAGGACTAGAAATCCTTGCTCTAGTTATGACAATCGATTCTAGACTTTTTATTTTATTCCAAAAATCAATGGATGATCTTCCCTTAGCTCGCTGGACAGCTTTTTTGCTCTAATTTCTTTTCACGTCTGCGCCCTTGCTTAAGCCCAAAACGACAGGTAATGCAGCCTATTCTTTCCCTGCCATATATTATGCGGAAACCGGCGAACATGATGTGAAAAAAGCAGTTATGAAATAGCACAGAACACTGAGAAAGAAAGAAGTAGCTCTGGAGGGGACTCCAAAACGAAAAGAAACTAAGAATCTGCAAGTGCTATGCCAAAATCAAATGTAAGTATGAAATTTCAGGCTAAGGGTGCAAATTTTTTCACCAAAAGAGGTGCCCTAGGATTATGAAATACGGCAAACAAGGTTGCAGCCCAAAATGAGAATGCAATTTCTTTCATCCTGGTTGAGCCAAGAATCATTCAGAAACGGCACGTGTTTTGATACCACATGTCCTGAAATACATCTGAAAGGAACCGTTCGAGCGGCACCCACTGACCACCACAGGCACACCCACGCTGAACAAGGGGAAAATTCGGGAAGAACATGGCAAAACTCAAATCGTACGCAAACAACCAGTACGGAGAAAATGAACGCCAGTGTAATGTGGAAAGAGATATTACCACGAATGAACGTGATATGAGTGTGTTCAATCAAGAAGTGAGGAAAGATTGACAAAATATGCACACATTTTTACAGACACTGTATGAAAACTTCGATCGTCCATGGAGACTTATATGGCAAAAGTGCAGCATGTAGGGCCATGAGTACCTTGGAATCCACCAAGAATGTAAAATCGCACACAAATGTGGAGGTATGATCCTGGAACACGTCATCAACTGAAATCGTAAACAGCCATACCATCACTGCAAATCAGAATGAACACCAAGAACTGAAATCAAATAAAGATGAAATACCTAGCAAAATCCTCGTTATTAACATAAGAGGCCTGTTAACGAAAAATTTCAGAAAACAAATGGTACTGCAGCATATAATAAACGATGCAAGTTCTAAACTCCTTGAGGTTACCGAGACCCATCTAGATGATGCAGTCAACGATGCATAAGTTAAAATGGAAATCTATGTATTGCATAGAGGAAACCGCAAAGATAGGAAGTGTTTTGATGGTGTTGCATTATACGTAAGAGATCGTCTTGGTTCACATACTAAGCAGAAATTCTCAAATGGAGTATGTGACTGTATCATTGTTAATATTGAAAACTTAGATTGGTATGCGTCGTGTGCTATCGACCGCAAAAATGTACCACCGAAAATTTGCCGAAATGTTGCAAGTGATCAACACCCATTGCAAAGAGGTTCAGAGTATCAATTGCGTATATCTGGTGATTTCAATTTCCCCTTCTAAAAATGGCTAACGACAGACTTGCCACATGAAACTGGAAGCTTCGTACTATCCAGAACATCATCGGAAACTAGAGATGAAAAAGATCAGGCTCTCTTTCTAGTGCACATAATGGAAAATTTTCACTGACCCAAATGATCTCGTCACCTACGAGAAACGAAAATGTCTTAGATCTCTTCTTCGCAGATAACACGCAATTGAATAAGAATATTGAAATCCAGGATAAAACATTATCTGAACATAGGCTTGTTGAAATAACTACTTAGCTTGGCGAACGCGATTCCCATAGACCGCAGAAAATTTCGCGAATAAACTCCATCTCCAGTCTACGGGCTTGAACGTGCACGATAAAGGTATAAATTGGGACGGCTTGGCTACAGAACTGCAGTCAGTAAACTGGGACGTACTTCTCAATAACTCAATAGAAAATGAAAGCATCAATGAGATATTTGAAAACATTTTATTATTGGAAAAGTGCATGAAGTACCTTAGCCCGGCAAAAAGAAACTTTAATAAAAGTCGACACCACAAATTTCGTAAAGGACTGCTTAAGAAACGAGCAAAGCTCATCAAATGCCAGCAATCAACGAAGTTACTACTACGCAAATCCGAGTGCAAAAGGAAGCTGGCTGAAATAGAACGTCAGCTTGCAAGATCACACGATGAAAAAAACAAGAAAAAAAAGAAAGCCATTGGAAAAATAAAAAGCAATAGCAAATATAGATATATTTTTGCCAATGCATCACATCGTTCATCGATAAAATCGATAATCGGGGCGCTGCTGAATGATACAGGATCTATTGTTGAGGATGGCCAAGAAATGAGCGAAATATTAAGCCGTCAATATCAAAAAGTCTATATTTAGTGACAAAATTCGAAATCCTGAAATCCCAAAATTGATTTAACTACAAACTGTCTACCGACTTCGAGTTCATAATACTAAGCATTGAACTAGCCATTGATGAACTTGGCGGCCATAGTGCGGCGAGACCAGATGATGTGCCTGCAGAAATCCTTAAGATGTGCACGCTAAGCATCTCTTATCTCCTATACCTTATGTGGCGGAAATCAATGGATGATGGAGTAATTCCACTCACCTACAAGCACGCGATTATTTCACCTCTACCTAAAGCTGGAAATAGTATAGATCCAGCCAACTATATACCTGTCTCCCTAAACAGCCACGTAGTGAAAACGTTTGAAAGGGTCTTTAGGAAACACCTTGTACATCATTTTGAAAGCAATAACATGCTCATATAAAATCAACGTGGCTTTCGCCATAAATGTTTAACCACTTCGCAGCTGCTTCAGCATTATGACTCCATTCTCGACCTACTATGCCAAGGCAAAAGTGTGAACGTAGTCCATTTAGATTTTGCCGAAGCATTCGCTAAAGTAGACCATGGAATACTAGTACTCAGACTCTTCAACATGGGTAGCCTATCCGTGGAAAATGTCTTAGATGGATCGAGGCTTTCATGACAAACCGAACCCAAAGCGTAATTATAAATAATAGTGTCCAAATGACAGCCGGTACTCAGTGGAGTAGCACAAGGCACCGTACTTGGTCCAATAATCTTCTTAATCAAGATAAATGATATGGGGTCCCAATGCAAGTTTGTCGTTCCCTCATCGTTCGCTGATTACACACGGATATTAGCAGCGGTACAATGGCAGACGTACGGAATGTGCAACTACATCTAACCAACATCTGTCACTTCACATCAATTAACAACATACAGTAACCTTCAACGGATCAAAATTTGACCTTTTACGAAGCGGAAAAAACTTTTCCGTTACTGGATCTACGTCCTACCCGACGAGAGATGGGAGCGAAATCGAGAGAAAGCAAATTTTAATAGATCTTGGGGTGAGAATAAAAGATAATGCCACTTTTGAGAAGATTACGTGGCTCGGGTTGTTACCATACGCAAGAAGAGGAGCGAATGGATGCTTCGAACTTCATCTTCGCGTGAGGCAGACACAATGCTCACTTTATGGAAACAACTGATACTGCCGAGGATTGAATACTGTTCATCTCTTTGGATGTCAAGTTAGCGGAAAGACTTAAAGCGCCTCGAGGCCATCCAGAGATCGTTCATTGCCAAAATCCGGGGCATGAAAGATTTAAACTATCACGAAAGGCTTGCTCAACTACTTCAAATGTATTCAATTCAAAGGAGATTCGAGAGCTTTACGATCATATATGTATAGCCACAGAGTATTCTAGTAGTTTCGTGGTCCGAGGGGCTAGATTATTCAACAAAATTCCAATTCACATTCGAAATGTCACAGGTACAGCGACTGCGAAATTTAAAAACTTACTGGTTACCTGCTTACTGAAAGTGCCACATAAACCTGCTGCATGAGGCTACGTGAACTGTGGGGATAACTCGCTGTTGGCCATCCCGCTGGTCACGGGCTGCAGCAACACCTCTGCACAAGATGGGTGGGGTGCATAACGCCACCTAGACCTCGTACGAAGTATCATCAAAGGTATATCCTGTGCGTGACCTACCTGCGTCCTTCCCAGTTTAATACGCCAGTCTGCTGGCTGTGTACGCGCAGCTCGCGGACATAACCATCCCATCCAAGGCCATTTTTCGTCGCTTGTTTTGCTTCGAACGCCAAATACTGGACGCCCTATCTCAAGACTGGCTTTTTGTATTTTTACCAAGAGTTCGCATATAAAGCCCACCCACTTCAGTATGTGTTTCAATTTCAGAAACTGTGTCGTCCAGAAAATCATTCAAGTAAATCTGATACGTGCCCACAAAATTTCTACCACAGAACCAGGACTTAACATATTCACTGTCGTTACGATTTTGTTTTATCTGAATGGCCACCGTCGCATGCACGACGTGCGAGATGAAAATTGTCACGTAGTGCGTGAGAATGCACAGTATGGCCCCGGCATAACGCAACTTGGCGGTAAGAAGCCAGCCACACGGCACCTACCGGCAATGCAAGAAGACCTATAAAGAAGTGCATCAATTGGATCTTCCACTGCAGCAGCTACTCGGCATGCAATTGACACTGATGGCCACTTCCTTTTGTTTTATTGCTCCTAAGGCTCCAGTTGCAGTGGCAGACACCTTGTATCTTAAATAGGATGTCATCAATACCTACTGGCAGCTGGACTAAATTACCAGCACAAAATACCCCTGTCGAATGCCATCCGCTAAAGGTCCCATGGAATAATTCAAGAAGTCTTTGTGCGCTCTGTGCCTGGTATCTTAATTAATGGTTGACATGCCATTATTACGATCTGCATTTGCATATAAAGCTTCTTCTAAACTATGGTAGAAGTATAGGGGGTTAGTAGCGACGAATTACAAGCCACGTTACGTTAGACACATAAGACGGCTCTATGGTCGTAAATATCCCCCAATGACTAGAGCGAATGAAGAACGATGTATTCGAGGGTACATTGCTATGATCTGTTTCTATATAAGTTTCTTCTGAGACAGGATATTACTGTCCCTCTCGAAAATGAATCGTACGTTGAGTACCGCAAATTTGGCTAAATGCATCACGCAGCGGCAAAAGTTATGCGCTGCACGATAATTTCACTTTGACGTAAATTAGCCGGTGCTGAGAATCTGCTACAGATTCGCCAATTTCCCAGCTACAGTTGCTGCAGAATAATGTTCTCTCTTTACCATGCAATTATTATCGTCTATGCATGGCAGGTTCCAATGTACCGTCATTCCTGAAGAATGGCAAGATTACGTTCCGTGAAGGGTTTAATCAGAGTGTATATTGTTTCATATTCCGTCGTATTGCAAAATCTAAAAATGTTAAATTCGTTTCCTCCCACATCGTGATACATCACATTTTGGTACGTTGCTTACATAGAAATGCCAGACTTCAGTGTTTTCAGTTAATTGCGAACCACACGTTAAATTCCAGAGTTTACTACAGTCATTGTTGCACTTGATACCCAATTACTTTGAAGTATTTTTTCCAAGTTTTATAAAGGGTACTGCGTTTTCCCCTATGGCCAGTTAACCACCTTCTTTTCGAATATATTTTATATAAAGATTTCATCGATGATTGCTTATAATACATGTAGCCACACCATCTTGAAGTTCTTTGCATTGGTTAAATCAGTTAAATTTGGTTGTTTCCACATTCTGCTTCTTTACCTGCAACCACCTCCAAATCCTTCATATAGTCTGAAAATATTCAATTAGTATTTTCCTCTGCTGGCTCCGTACCTTTTAATGGTTTATATGATTTGCATGTCGCAGTTTCCAAATGAGGATGTAATTTTGCCTATCCTTTACTGTTGATTGCACTGTGATATACTTGACTCAGTTGACAGCCACTCTCCCAAGTCCATCCTAAAGTCTGTCCAGACGATCTAAGTTTTGCACGAACATCTCGTTTGCCTCCCTATTAACAACTATGGTCGCCACAGAAACTCCAATTCAGCTTCTGAATGGCGCTGCGGCGGTCCTAAAAATTGCTAAGGAATTGTTCCCTGAACACAAGCACACCTCGCGATCGAGCTGCTCGAAGATTGACCCTGAAGTCGACCAACGCGCTGAAGAGACGGACAGTAAGTGCCAGGAACTGGCCAAAGGTATTGGTTATTTCGTGGAATAAGTAATATTATTGCATATTTATAGCTTTTTATAGTGTGTTGTACATAGCGGTAATAACTCATATTTTTTATAGAAGTTAATGCGCCTATAGAACTCTATCAGCCATTGATCGCAACTTCTAAGAAACGGGAAGCATTTGCCAACAGTACGTATGCATATGTTGTTCAAATAGTAATCATTGTCGACGGCACTGTCGTTTTTTTAAAAAAATGCTACAGTATTTAATGGTAAATTTGCATGTCAATGCATTAAATTCATCTGCACCGATTTGAATATCAATGCGGAGTCACTTAATAAATCGAAAAATTAGGAATTCATGCCTCCGCCATCTGCTACAACGTCTTATAATATGAGAGCTGTTACTGAGTCAACTAATAGCTCAACATTCGATAGAGAAAAACTAGCTTTCGGCGGGATTTCCAGTCGTCAAGCAGCTGCTACAAGTCAAATAAATATCTGCAATCTCACATATTGGGCTTGAAAGTTCATACACAAGAACGGCATGAAAATTTGATATGTTATTTGATGACTTTAAATAAATTATTTTCAAGACCAGCTTGCTAAACTCGTGGCACCATTCAGCTGGCAGTTGCCTAGGATCGCCTGGGGCCGACCCTAACAGAATTTAGAGCCGCGGCAGAAGCTTAACAGGGCTGCCTGAGGGGGTGTAATACGTACTTAATTACATGCTGAATGTCCGTCATTCAAGGGTGGTACAGGACGCTGCAGCAGCGACTGTAC
>LQNS02278096.1:28923820-28934197 GCA_001587735.2 Parhyale hawaiensis | reverse complement strand
ATAGGGACCTCGCAGTCGCTGTCCCTGCTAAACATCGCATGAGCTGGCCGCTTGTAACGTAATATAACCTTCTCCCTACCTTCTACCTGCGCCCCAGCCCTGACCACCCTCTAATGCGGCCCTAAGATTTGTTAGGGGATTGACGCCACTCTCTGCTGTTTTCTTTACTGTTTTGCGTGGATTTACTAAAATATTTTCATCATAAAGCCAGAATAATCTTGTGGAAAGAGCTTCGCTGTAGAATGACTATGATTGCACAAATGAATTTGTGGAAAAGCTGTGCGGCTGTCGTTACTTTGGAGTATTCGCGCCCTCCTCCTTCCCTGCCGTCTAGACGCAAAACCCTGACAAAATTCGGAGCCGCCCAGCAGCGAAATTGCAGTTTTAGTTTCTGCGGTATGCCTGAATATTGATAGGGAAGCGTACTATTTTTTTTTTTTTCGCCGATCCTCGAGTTCCTGTGTGACGTAGTAATTGATTGCGCATGAATCGTAGCTTAATTGAGGCTGATTGAAGCGGATACAAGTAAACACTAACGGATTATTTTCTCCTTAGCACACGAACCTTGAACAAGAAAGAAAGTTGTTCATTGTAGTGGAAAGCATGTAGCTATACATACGCAACCGACACAAAGTCTTTAATACATTGAAGATTATTCATAGACGAAATTAATCAGGAGAAGCATTCTCGCGTCATTTTGATGTCCAACCTTCGAAGACTGTCGCCGACGTACGGCCTCTATTAACCTATTTCTATTATCTGGACATAAGTACAGTTTGTGCATCACTACGAACAGTTAAATATTAGTTTCAGGTTTGTGGCTTGATTAGATACCATTTTTTTAAACATTCAATGATGAACCTCAAGACTCACTTGCGACTTCAAGTGGTTCACTAGCGCGGTATTGAAGAACCTAGATTTTCGATCATGCACAGGTACATATTCTTCGAAACAGATCCTCTCTGTTTTTTTATACAGTTTAAAATTTTTCCTTTTTAATTGGTGCTCTGTACAAGAATTCTTGATTCAAGAGTAAGTAGGTTACATAATTATAATATATAGACCATCTGGAAAGGAATATTTTAAGCCTATAGGATAAAAATATATAAAAAAGGTAGGGCCTTTGTCGAAGACCATCTATATACGTTTCTTTACCATAATAGAGACATTAAGAACGCTGGCTCGTGTATATCTTCAGCCTTTTTTTAAATCCACTAGCTGTCCTTGTTTTTGAACAATATTAATACTTTTATTTCTGCGAGACATTACAAACTACTTTAGCCTAAATGGCTTATTATCCATCAGCCATGCAAGGATCGCGTGTGGATGTTTGTACAGATGTTAGACATAAAAGGAATTCTCATATCCTGCACCTCTACATGAAACATCACAGGTGAACAGCGATAAGATACCCAAGCTCCATAGTCAGGCGCAGGGACTCATAAATAATTCCGCCCAAACACATAATATTAAAGTCTCTAAAAGTCCGGGTCCGGGCATAGCAAAGCTGTTAATCGAATAATCAATGGTCTACTGTGTCATTGCTGTGTTGCATCGAGCACCAATAACGAGGCTGCGCCTTCTGATTACAATGCCATGGAATGCTACGTTACTCGTTAGTTGTTTGGCTCGAGACGCAAAAAAAATTAAACAGAACACATATATTCAGATCAATTGAAAAGGGGTTTAACTCACAATGTATCGTAGCTTACAATATGTTTAGAAATATAAGCAGCAATTAATCCTACAGTGTGTTTTCGACTGCTGTTTTCTTGTAAATGTAAATTTTTAAAAGTTCGACTGCAATATAGTAGATTTGCTTTCGGCTTTTTACGTTAACAATTTCCTTGATTCTTAAAGGTGGATAAAATGCGTTATAGAAGTTTAGTTAATGTAAAGCATAAAGATTAGAACTTTTCACCAAGATCATGGTTGATATCTCTGCAGGTGCAGGTCTAGCCTCTTCAACACCTATAAGGGCCTGTTCGATTGGGAGTTAAAATTAATCCTTGGGCGTTTGACTTGTCCAAGCATTGGATTCGTCACTTTGAAACGTGCTGCAAGTGTCAAAATGAAGGCTATTACATTGAGTCTGCTCAGAACTCCATTTTGCTGAACATGGTTGCATTTTTTAATGTCTCAAGGGTACCGATTTAGGGCCAGGGCCTGAAACTCAGTTCAACAAGTCCAGCGCACCTGCCGGAAGTTTCGAACAAGTCAATCCTCGGAGGCTTAATTTTGGCGCCAAAGCGAAGATGCCTTTAATCATAGCGGCATGCAATTCTTCAGGTAGTCTATAGCTCATCAACACAGACTTCTATTTGGATATTCACTACATTTGTCTGCATCATCTACTGGTTCTTTTGAGGCTTGTTACCTCCCCCAGAGAGATTATATTTTCGTCGATTTGTCTGTCCCTTTGTTCGTGTGTCACCGAGAATTCAAAAGGTCATGGACGGATATCTACAAAATATACAGGGATAGGTTGGCATGTTAATAGCAAGATCCGTTTAACCGTTTGTTTCTTTATCTTCCTCTTTTTCTTAGTACCATAATTCAAAGAGTTATGAAAGGTTTTCATGAAATTTACGTCAGTTCTTAGGTACATCACGAAAAGTAATTGACCAATTTTTTGTGATGATCTGTTGAAGCTGAATTGGAGGTGGAATCTCAAAAATTTCCAATTTAGCTGTAAAGTCGCAAGATCTACAGACTTTAATTGGAGCTTTGTTCGCCGAAAAGTAACAATATCTGCGACGAGCGGTACTTTCTGGAAACATTGGATTTTACCTCAGTACGTGGAAAATAATAGAGAATAACAGCTAAAACTTGTAAAAAGCTAACTCCGTGGCACAAAAATGCACTACAATTAATAAATTTGCTGCTTTCTGAAACTAATGTGAGCCAAAATAAAATTTGGCTGTTTTTTTTTTCGCTTTTTGGCGATATTTTGGAGTTCATCTGGAGACATTTGACGTGCACCATTTGGCAACACTGCTATGAACTCAAAATGGTTAGCATCCGCGATCTAGCACTAATATGTAGGGCTGTCCCCACGAAACGTTGCGTCTAATAAGATGCAATAGCCGCAGAGCACGTCGTTGTTCAATGAGACGAGGCTTGAGCGTTAACTAGTAGAACGTTGCAGCTCTTCACAAGAATTCCACAATGATTGAAAATTCCGAGAGAAGCGAAAAATTATGAATGAAAGGTAAGTGGAGTTCACACTAAGAAAAATAACCTACATATTAAAGTTAACTGGAAGGCTATATGATCAGCAACGGTGTTCAGCTGGGAGCATGCTAGCTAAATAGCTCACCCCATGGAGAACGGACAAACCTAACTAACCTAGGACTGCATGACTGGCTCCATACCTCAATGCTGAGCAGGACTGGCTGGCAAGTGTTGCTCTTCTACTAACACAGAATCGCTACTGAGAGTGTCATTTGCTCTATACCAATCTTCTTTGGAACTGCAGGACCCATAACAGTACGGTCTCAATAATTCCTGATATAAGATGAGCCCATAATCCGTAGTTATACCAGTCATATTTTTTTTACGTCGCGCACGGCTGCGATAATTCATCGCCAGACGTGTGCTGCACGTCTCAGCTGGTCGTAAAAAAAACAGAGGCTTGAGGAAAAGGGTCCAAGTTTTTATTTCACTGCTGCAAAGGGGGAAGAAAAATGAAAGACTCAATTGGAATAAACTCCTTGCTTTGCCAAATGAAAATTTTTGCATTATTAAGACGTTTGAAGCATATCGTAGGAGTATGATGGTTACTGATTTCCGCAATTTTTTGAGAGACGTGTTCGATTTGGACATTGCTGTCGAAAATTTAAGTGCACTTAAATTGACTTGACTTTTTGGACCCATTTAAGCGTGTCCCAATCGAACGGATTTTAGGACTTGAGTTGTAAAATATCAACCCAAGCTGCGATGTCGCTAGCAAAACCTGTCCTATATTCACTGGCGGATCCAAGGGGGGGGGGGGGGTCATTCACAGCATTTGCCCCCCCGCCCTCGGGAATTTTGGGGGAGGCATTCGTAACAAAATGCCCTCCCCCCCCCACGGGAAATGATAATGAACATGCCTCAACAATTTGTACATGAAATAAGGCGTTGTGAAACTTAAAATATTTTCTCACGATTATTTGTGCTGAGCCCATTTCTCTTCTTTGCTCTGCAAAGAAGGGCATAGCAGTACCCTACTTTGAAGGATTTATTTATTTCTTGGAAAGCGTAATTTTTTAATTAATAGTAAAACAAGAGCTGTAATTAAAGACATTTTCAAAACGTAGTAAATTCATTTTTATTTCAAGTTATCGATTCTTCGTGATTCATCTTTAGGAAAACAATGGAGACCGTTTGAGATCAGTCGAAACAAAGTACAATTTCAATGTATTCAATATACCACAGCATATTATCCTCAGATATATATCACTTTAAAATAAAAAGGTTCATCTGAAGACGCATGATCTTTCAGGCTTGGGGATTAATTATAAATGAAGATCGATTCCAGAAGTTTCAAGTCAAACCGTTGACAAGCTAACAGCATATTGAAAATTTTCTATTGTTATTCTATGGCCAGCTTCAAGGAAATGATCAAAAATTCTACTATTAAGGGTAGCAGTTCGTTCTCCTGTTCTAAATGAAATGCCTTGATGCTGAGACATTCCGACTCTCATTTGCTTCCCTCTCTCTCTCCTATATAGGAAGCAGAACACTGTTTGCATTGGTATTTATAAACGACAGCTCTTAACCTACTAATTCTAAAACTTTGAAAAATATCTCACCCTCTGCTCAATTATTAAGCATTTAGCTGCTCGCTTTGCTCGTGAACTCGAACGGCTGAAGTTGGGAGGTAGAAAGGAAGCAAAAATTCAGATGCAATGCATGAGAGTGCTGCAAGAAGCTGCAGATATCTTCATTGCTTGGAATTCAACGTTGGCAGCGCCACAAGTACTGTCCAAGCAAAGTTGACTTTAACATAATTTTCTATCATCTACAACTTGGTGTAAATTTAGCCTGCCGGTTTCCAACAACACGAGCCAGGATGGCCTCAGTCTTTAACCTGGCCTAATTTTCTCCCTGTTTTTTTTTTTTTTCAAGCGTGAGAATATGGAGACATTCGGTTAGATGGGGTATGATACAAAATGGTTTAAGGTGGCCTCCGAAGCTTTGGCCGTTAAGAGTTCGTCACCCCGGAAAAAGTTCTTAGCTGTGGAAGATGTTGCTCTCAATGCTTATAAGACGGTTTGTAAACGCGTTGATTGTCTGCGCCGACAACTTCGGAAGGCAGCCCACTCCAAATGTTCACTATGAAGCACGAGAAAAACTGTTTTCACAGAGGAGTTCTTTGAGCTTTTGGTCGTTGTTTCAGAGGTCATGTACGAGTTCTTTGCCCTAAAGTCCCACTGTAGGCACCTTACAAGTACTTAAATGCCTATATTATTTGCCCTTCCCGAGTTGTCTTTGCTCGAGAAATATGATGACATATCTGATGATGACTCTTATGACATTTTTCACAATAGAAGGATCAATTATGTTGCCATGCGTTGAATTCATACCATGTTATCGATGTCGCTGCACTTTTGCTTCGACAAGAAATGAAGAGCGAATTCTAAATGCAGGTGCACTAGCGCTTCCTACCAAGGAATGATGCTGCCCTTAGAGTCGAACTGTGTTGGAGGTGGCGCGGTGCAGTGGTTTCAGTGTTAACAACCGTCAGGTTCCGGGTTCGAATCCCACTGCAGGTAACAATACTCGCACTTTATCATCAGCAGGCTGTGGAGGTCAATTGTTAATGGGTTTTCGTGTTTCAGATTTTTTCTGGTAGCTGCAATGGTCTCGTAGTGTGAGGGAGCGAACAGCTCGACTCACAGGTTCCGGGGTTGGTTCGGCGCGGCTCCTCTTGCTGTACCGACGAGCAAAACTACAACCTCTTTTGGCTTTCATGAATGTGGCTGAATGCTGACAATAACACTCACGTCCGTCTGATGGTGAAGTAAAATGACGGTATCGGGAGCAGGATGGGATGGTTTACACCTCTGCCTCGTTATCATCTGAGCCCCAGTCGAAGAAGAGGATGTGTGCCCATCCACGTTCACACTGGCCAGAGCTCCTCGTTGAGCGCAAGTGGCTTCCAGAATCCGCAGTTCAAATCACTCATATCTAATCTACACCCACTCGGTCATATGCCAGAGACTTTAGGGTCAACCGGATGATGGAAAAACCGATGACTTAATTTTATTCATTCACTTATGAAATTTTCAGTACATTATACATACAAGAGCAAGACAATGCACTGACAAATATTATACCTCTCGCTCCCACTAGTCACCGTCAAATAATCTTTTGTAATAGAATGATAGACGTTTCAGTACCTTACACTGTGAAGTTCATATTTTTTAAGTTTTAGAACCTGTCATAAATCAACGATATCAACCACATCGCCCTGCCCCAATCGCACTGCACTCCCGCAGCTGAGGTCTATCTATACTGTGCAGCGCTCGCCTCACTCAGGCACAGGATTGGGCTGGCAGCCTCTCCGCTGTGGCCGCTCTGAGAAGCAGGTGTGGAAAAAGTCTCACATCTTTTCTCAGGCAATGCGTTTCTGACGGTGCTAATTCCCGTGCATCTCTGGAAGTACCCTCTTGGTGTCTCCATCTATCTTGCTTCTCAACCTTCCTTTGACTATCTCCCTTCTCTTCCCCGCCCCTCTTCGGAGACTCCTTCGTATGGAACTAGCAGTTTGGCACTACACCCCCACCATAAGGCAAGTACAAAGTCTGTATGGCAAATAGTCCCTTATTTCATGACGTTTCGTTGTTTTTATAGAAAAAATAATGCTGAAATGACACTGAAGTGAGAGAGCATTCGCTTGAGTGGAGCTATTTTTCCAATGACCAATATTACACAATTATCTATCCTCACTGTAGAACGATGCAAAACTTTTTCGCTGTTTGTAAATTATTTCGAAGCAAGAGCAAGTAGAATACAGTATGTTGGGCAAGTGAGTTTTTGAAGCTGCTTTGCCCCCTTGGAAAGTAAGTTTAAAAATTACTGTTGAGCGCTGCGTAGGTTAGAGATGGTTATAGGCTAGGTAGTTCAGTACGGTATGTACAATTCTGACAAGGGTGCATAGTCAAGCTTTATACTCGGTTGATCCTGCTGTTCTTATGAGCCGCAGCGAATTTGTAAGCAAAGTCTTCCTAGTTCTTAAATTCGGCCCTCTTTCGGTCAATGGACAGGTCACCATTGTCGCTCAGTCGATCATGTCCCATCGAGTTTCTCAGACAAGTTTTGATGAGTTTCACTGCAGAGAAACTTTGCTCTCACCACGCAGATATAGCTGGTATGGCTGCTGCAGCTTTAATCAGTTGGTAGAGCTCAAAGAAGGCATCCTTCTTTGGTTCTAGAAGTATAAGGAGTTTTTCCAGACGCGTTGGGTCCAACTCTGCTCTCCTAAAATTTCTACCAGCGCATCTTCAAATGGTGCACGTCAAGCTTTATGTCCTCTTGGCTGGCTCAATGAATCTACAACGCAGCCGTCAGGTGGTCAAGAGCCACAAAGTTCGTGCTAGATGGTGTCAGGGCTTCAGCATTAGATTCTGGTTTCGATCAATAAGTATCCGTCTCAGTTCAAGGAGCATCTTATCAAAGCCTAGGAGCATAAATTTTATCCTGAGCTCCACTTCTGGCGTAGCCCGCTTTATTGCTGTCCAGTCGCCTCCAGCAGATGGTATTTTTCCATATGCCGATAAGGCTGGGGTGCTTTCCTTACTCTGGGTACTCGTGACAAGTCTTCCTCTCAGTTTTCAACAACTTCCCTGATTTCCTCCCAGATCTGGTCAATGGGCTTTTCTTTGCTGCGCTTGCCGTCCAGCTCCTCCACGACAACTGAAGCCAGGTTGCCTGCCTCGGAGAGATCACTTCTCTCCGTCATGATTCTGCTAGTGCTACAATGCAACTGCTAGAAGTAGAAACAACTGTCACTGTGTCGATATGGTACTTGAAGTTGCGTAAGAGCTACTATGCTCGGCCGCGGTGAACAAATCAGGTTACAAATTACAGTTTGTTTGGGGAAAGCATGGCTGCAGGGGCTGTTTGTTTTTTGTTCACATTTTAAAGTATGAAATACTGTACTATTGAGCCAGGAGCTTTCATACTATAAAACTCGTGCAGGGAAAACAACAAAAAACTATACTTTAGGCTCTGCATTTTTTTAAAGCCTGATTTCCAGTGGGTGGCAACTGGGTGGGCGTGAAACTTCTTGGGAGGGCGTGCGCTCCCCCTCCCGAACATTTTTCACACCTAGGTCAATCCAATTGACTCTCTGCAATATTATGAACATTGCTCAACTCCTTCCCCTTCTTTTTAGGTGGACAAACAAGCATAAGCCTTCATTTTTAATGGCCAGGTAACTATCTTTTTTTTGCATTTTTCGCGTCTCAGTCAACCCACTTGATGACCTGAAAAAAATTAATCTTTGGAGTCAATTCCTTCTGTCTCTTTTTAGATAGACAGACTACAAAATTCAACATTTCTATTTTTTATGGCCACCTAACTCTATTTTTTGGCATTTTCCACACTCCCTGAAAAACAAAAAAAAAATATGAATAGTGCTTAACTCCTTCTCCCTCTTATTGGGTGGGGAGACATACAGATATACTTAAATTTTCAACGTAAACATTATCCCCACTCTTCGCTTCGCTCGCGGGGAATAAACACATACCACCTATTAATCTATACTATTCTATTTCTTTCTACTTTGCTAGCTCTCGATGATAAAGTGACTGCATCTCTTCATCGCACGCTAGGAGGTCCGCGTTCGAGTCTCGAACGCTGACACCGAATTGGATGATTTATACTGCGTGGAGCACTCCGGCACCGAGAGGCGAAGTGATGTATGGCGAGGGATTCTCAAACTGACTGTCACCACTGATTCTTTCTCCTGCACTTCATACTGCCAGATATTCAAAAATTCTAGAATTAAGGTAAAAGAAAACCTCGATAGTTGTATCAACTGTATGTGGTATATTAAATTACTATTTATTGCTTCCAGCAGCCCTGTTATAGCCTTTACACATGCTGGTCAAGAGAATGTGTTTCGTCATCTCCACATCCGAATGCGTTGATGCGTCTATTCAAATAGTAAACACTAGCAAAAAATACTGAATTGTAATTTCCTCCAAGTCAGTTTGAAGAGACGTCCTGAACTTAACTAGCGGCTCTTGCTGAGCATTCTGAACAGACAGATAAATTTTTACGCATTTTTTTGTAAACACAAAGCTGCGTTCACGAAGGCTCAACAAAACACTCGGACGATTCTGAGGAATCTCTTTGTTATGACCAGAGAGTGCACAGGCTATTAGCTGGACTCTAAACGCCCGATTCCCCAAAGAGAGGGAAGAAAATGGAATGAAGTGGCACGTTGCATAAAAGGGGAAAATACATAGGAATTTGGCAAAACAATAAGCTACGCTCAATTAAGATATTATAAGCAAGTGCTGCCATTTCAGGTAAAGTTAAGCCGTGTACTGGTATGCTACTAGAAAAATACTAAATTTAAATGCATATAGCTAGGGTCTGCTAGTATTGCTTTCTCACTGAGACGAAAATGGAGCTAAACTATATTCAAAATACTTCATACATTACAAACAAACATTACATCAAAGGTACGGTACCGAACATTGATCACTTACTCGTCATATGTATGCTACAAGAAAGTATAGCTACAGTGTCATCAATGTCAAAATATTATTTTAATGCACGGTTAAAAAGTATTGAACATCCGTCTGAGGCAGTGGCATTTGCGAAGAAGAAATTATTATGTGATACCGAACCATAGTGAAGTACTGTTGTGTTTCCAACATCAATAATAGGAAAAATACATTGCGTTGCCTGGACTTTGAATTGGCGGCAAGTGACCTTTTTTCGTGCGGAGGCGAGCAGTTTCACAGACTTATATGTTTAAAAATGTCTATTGGAAATGCTGATATGAAAATGCACAGGAGTCAACACCAACGCAAACAATTAAGTGAGTTTACATGCAAATGCAGCGACAGACGGCTGGAGAGGCTCACTTGCTGCCTAGACCGTGAATGGCACTATAGGGTTGTGAAATAGGAGTGTAGGTCTTTGTCTCGGAAGTGTGCTCATTAATGAAAAAATTTCACTGCTCTGCGCTAGTTTCAGCATAACTCTCTATATATTTTTAGATGCCTGGGGCCGGAAACTCAAACGCTCCCGTAACGCATCTCGCAAGTCATATCATAACTTCCTGCGATGCCCTAAATTAGGACATAGAACCGACACACGTAAATGCGAAACTCAAAACAGAATATCGTGATCGCATCTATGTCGTAACCTTGA